>OY757026.1:99194940-99290389 GCA_963580285.1 Lucinisca nassula
CCGGTTTTACATAGGCTTATATAGGGAAAACCTTCAAAAATCTTCTTGTCTGAAACCAGAAGGCCCAGGTCTTTGATATTTGGAATGCTGCTTCATCTAGTGGACCTCTACCAAGATTGTTCAAATTATAGCCCTGGGGCCAAAAATGCCCCCGCGCTGGGGCCCACTGGTTTTACATAGGCTTCAAACTCATTTTTGATTTTTATTATATAGGGAAAAACTTTAAAATCTTCTTGTCTGACACCAGAAGGCCACGGTCTTTGATATTTGGTGAGAAGTGTCATCTTGTGGACCTCTACTAAGATTGTTCAAATTATAGCCCTGTGGCCAAAAATAACCCCGCGCCGGGGCCAGTTGGTTTTACATAGGCTGATATAGGTAAAACCTTCAAAAATCTTCTATTCTGAAACCAGAAGGCCAAGGTCTTTGATATTTGGTGTGCAGCTTCATCTAGTGAATCTTTACCAAGATTATTCAATAATGGCCCTGGGGCCAAAAATGCCTCGGCGTCGGGGGGGGGGGGGGGGGCACACTGGTTTTACATAGTCTTAGATAGGAAAAACCTTTAAAAATCTTCTTCTCTGAAACCAGAACGCCCATTTCTTTGATATATGGTATGAAGCTTCATCAAATGCCCCTCTACCTAGATACTTTTCTTTCGGGGTTTCCTACATGCAATGGGTTACGGATTTAGGGAGTAGATTTTAGGTAAGTATTGAGTATATTCAAAAGATAACACTGAGTATGATTAAAGGGTAGAATCTCCGTGGCCTAGTGGCTAACATCGCTGACTGTTTCTCATTAGGGCTCACACAGGTGAGGGTTTTAGTCTCGCTCGGGTCACATATATGACGCAATGTTCTGCAACGGAAGATCATGTGTGTTTTTTTTTTCACCTGGTACTACGGATTTTCCCTCCTTTGATTAACGATCGGCTCGAAATAAGTGAAATAGTCTTATAAAGGTCGTAAACCCAAAAGCAAAACAAATCAATTAAAGAAGTGTGGTTAATAGACAGTGCAATTAGGGGATAACTGTACTGAAAATTGTCATTTGGGGAGGTAAATCGGAGGTTTTACGGTCGGAAATTTCGTTTTACGGCGACGTGTAAGCGGAGCCGTAAAACGTAATTTGCGACCGTAAACCGACGATTTACCTCCCTAAATGACAATTTTTAATACAGTTATCCCATTCTAATGCACTTTTTCGGTTGTTAAGCTAAAATTTCTACTATTTTGCACAAGGCGGCAAGCGCAGTGAGCTGCGTAAAACCAATGCCAGCCAATGAAAAGCGACGTTACGTGGTGACGTCGGATTTCCGACAGTATATCGTGGAATATACTGTCGCAAATTTTTGACGTTATCCAATCAGACGTCGCGTTACATACGTAAGTGCATTAGAATTAGGGGATAACTGTACTGAAAATTGTCATTTGGGGAGGTAAATCGGAGGTTTTACGGTCGGAAATTTCGTTTTACGGCGACGCGTAAGCGGAGCCGTAAAACGTAATTTGCGACCGTAAAACCGACGATTTACCTCCCAAATGACATTTTCAATACAGTTATCCCCATTCTAATGCACTTTTTCGGTTGTTAAGCTAAAATTTGTACTTTTTTGCACAAGGCGGCAAGCGCAGTGAGCTGCGTAAAACCAAATGCCAGCCAATGAAAAGCGACGTTACGTGGTGACGTCGGATTTCCGACAGTATATCGTGGAATATACTGTCGCAAATTTTTGACGTTATCCAATCAGACGTCGCGTTACATACGTAAGTGCATTAGAATTATGATTAAAGGATTGAATATGTATGTCAAAAGGATGAAGTCTATCATGACAACAAGTTCGTGTCATGAAAAAAAAATTCTAATGCACTTGCGTATGTAACGCGACGTCTGATTGGATAACGTCAAAAATTTGCGACAGTAAATTCTGCGATATACTGTCGGAAATCCGACGTCATCGCGTAACGTCGCTTTTCATTGGCTGGCATTTGGTTTTACGCTGCTCACAGCACTAGCCGTTTTGTGCAAAATAATACAGTTGTTAACAAAACAACCGTAGAAGTGCATTAGAATGGGGATAACTGTATTGCAAAATTGTGATTTGGGGAGGTAAATCGTCGGTTTTACGGTCGCAAATTACGTTTTACGGCTCCGCTGACGCGTCGCCGTAAAACGAAATTTCCGACCGTAAAACCTCCGATTTATCTCCCCAAATCACAATTTTGAAAACAGTTATCCCCTAAATGAAATCAGTCCGCATTGTAAGTGAGCTAAATAATATCATACAGTTCGAGCTTCTGAGGGTTAATGCAATGAGGCATAACGACATACTTTAGGACATCTTTTTCGGTGTTCTATACTGATAAATGTATGTTGTGTGTACTCATTAGAATCGCCTCATCGAGGCGATTCTAATGAGTACACACAGCATACATTTGCAAGATAAAAGACGAAAATATCCTAATTTTACCCTCCCTATTTCTTATGTACAGAAATTCCCTAGGGACTCAAGAATGGGTTCGACTCAGTCATGGTAAACACGCCATCGGTGTTCGAGCAATCGAAGTTCTACTGTACTTTGAAAAATTATTAGGCTTACATTTCACTTTGAGAAGGCAGATTTTGGTCATGTTTTCTACTAACCATAACAGTATTGTACGATTGTGTCAAATGAAGAGACTATTGGCAAATGTTTGCCAATAGCGATTTCATGTTGAAGCGGCTATTGACAAGCGTTTGTCAATAGCGATTTCTCGAAACACTGGCTATTGACAAACGTTTTGATTTTGCATAAGGAGGAAAATTTCTTTTCCAAACCTTTGTTTAAGAAGTGTCTTTGAAAAGGAATGCGAATCATATCACGTTTTGTCATTTAACAGTCTTTGAAAACATATGTGCAAAATAGGGCATTTTGGAAAGAATTGCTAGACTAATGAAGCCCTTCTTTTCACAGACCCATGTTCTGACAGATATAGATTGAAGATTCTCGTTAGAACCGCCTCATCGAGGTGGTTCTCACGAGCACCCACAATCTCTATTTAAGACTAGAAATAAGAAAAATAAGATTTACCCCTACCCCGTAAACGTCATCTTTTCTGTATAAAATTGGGGTTCAAGGGGGTCCAAATTATTAGGGCCCCGCACTGAAAGTGTGGGTGCCCTATAGTAATCACTCTGTCCGTCCGTCTGTCTGTCTGTCTGTCCGTCTGTCCGTCCGCAAATTTTTTCCTACTCCTCTGATAGCGCTGCCGGGGCCCTAGTCAGTTTCACTGACAGCTATAGTTAAGATTTGTTTTCCTGATGATATTGGCTATTGATTGGTTATTGACAAATATTTTTATCATTTGACTTCGCGTCTGAGACTGTAATAACGTCATGTAATAAATTCGATAACCCACTAGTGGATTAAATATGCAAATTAGATACGCCCCGTAACGTTACATGTCCGACGTCTAACGAAGTCGCGTTTACTAATGGAGGAATATTGATATTTTTGTTAAACAATCGTGAATAAAATGCGTTTTAAATGTCATATGTTAAATAGAATCTTGCGTGAGTGTTCATGTATTGTTGAATTTATTAAACGAGTTGAGGAAAAGGGATAAAATGTTCGGCGAAGCCGCCCATTTTATCCCTTTTCCTCAACTCGTTTAATAAATTCAATAATACATGAACACTCATGCAAGATCCTCTATATCTATATAGCCACTCCGACTAAAAAAGCGTAATAAAACAGAACGTAACCTTATATATCTGTTACATGTCACTGTAATAAATTGATATTTTACTGTATGTTTCATTCCCTCAAGGCTCTAGAAATGATTGGTAACATCCGAGCAGCATTCAAAGATATTCTCAAAGAAGCAGACTGGATGGATGATCATACTAAAGAGCTTGCTATTGAAAAGGTAACAACAGATTATAAATACTATTTAAAATATTGAAATCGAACAAAGGCAAAGAACAGGAATCGATACAACAACGCAATTAACAAACCTGTTTGACTTAGACAAATTATGTATGAATGCAACCTATAAGATAACAAACACATGTAATGTAATGTTTTCTTTGCTGGCAAGCATGCCTTATACTTGATTGTCCAATACGCATCGTTGTGCGTGTTTTAGAGCGAATTACAAACATGTTTTGGTTGTATTCTGAAACAATATCTTTTCGGGAGTCAGAATCGAAGTGAAGGCAGTGATAAGGATCGATACAACTACCCAACGCCTAACGGGACAGCCTTTGTCAATCATCGTAATGTGCACCAACATACTTTTCTTAAATATACTGAATATCGGATTCTATAATATCCATAGTTACAAATGCTAACACATAGAAGGTAAGAGGTCAACATCGCATTTGTATATGTTTAATAACAGATCTGCTAATGTTTCTCTCGTTGAAGGTTTCTTTTTATTTATATAACATTCCGTTTTGAAATTGACGTTTTGATTGCATGTTCAACTGAAACATAGTTAACTGTGTGGGGCTTTATGGCCTATGGTTAAGAGACCGCTACATCGGTTCACTTGAGAACTAGTAAACTCACATTAGACCGGGATATGACACCATAACGAACACAAATTACATCATAGTCGATCTGCCTAACGTCAGGAAAAAACGCACAGCAATAACTGTTTGTTGCTTTGTTGCAAATTCCAACAAACGACCGGGACCTGATACAATCAGACCCCTAATTCTTCCCCACAATATCACTAGGGTAAGAAGTCGAAACATGGAGTAGCGACAGTAAAAAAACAGACAACAGGTAGACCGAGTCAGCAGCTCTTTCCTAAACAGGGGGTGGCCCAGAATATCCAAATCTAACTGCAAAGGAGCACTATACATAATGGGGGAAAGACTCAGAATCACCAACATGACAAACATTGAACTGGAATGACAAACTTAACTAAAACTAAACAACCAAAAAGGGGGTAGAGTAACAACATATATGATTAGAGAAAAACACAAAAACATAAAGGAACCCCACCAAAAGCACCGACTTGGAACGGTAAGTAAAATTACTGGTTTTCAGGAAAAATTGTTAACTGTTGAATAGTGATACATTATTCTATTACGTAAAGTCGGGTTTCGAATGGTCCGGTAATGTTCCACGGTACATGTAATGACGTTAAAATAACAAACCCATGCGACTTTGACACTCTTTCATATCTTCAAATCCGACTTTTTATGATGAAAGCTCTTGACAATTCGTCAGTTTACCAGGAACATGGCTCGTTATTTTTCGTTAGTCGGTACTAATACGTGTGTAAAGTCTACTGTTATTTTTTTATTATTATTTTGTCTCATAATCAATGCCCCTGTGAACCAAACTTTTGACTCAGTGGGGCTTCCAGGGGTATTCATTACACAGGGTAATTAATGTGACAATCTCCGATTAAAATAACTGTTTACATTTTACAGGCTGAAGCGATACGAAATTGGATAGGCTACCCACATGACATTGTTAATATCAGCCATTTGAACGAGTTGTATGAAAATGTAAGTCAGAGTAACAATTATGGTTTAATAAATTTAGAAACAGAATGATTTTATTAGCTTTGTACCAGTATGGCACTGAATGACGTTTTTTAAAATAATTAAATAATATGGTATGTCTTGCTGTTTAATCCCTACTACGGAGCAAAGCTCTTGCCGCTGTTTAACAAATATGTAATGAGCCGAACTATATTTAACCGAACTATATTTGTGGAGCATGATAGCTCAGTGGTTAGTGCACTTGCCTCTGATGCTAGAGCTCCCGGGTTCGATCCCCGGTAGCGGCGATAAAATTTTGGTGTCCGAACACGCTCCACTGGCATCATTTGCAGGGATGAATGTCATAAAGTGCACCGTCCTTCGGATCGGGACGTTAACTGGAGCGCCCCCCCCCCCCCCCCACCCCGTGCAGGGAGAACCATCCCCTGTGCAGGTTAAAGATCCCTACCGTAATTACATGATTACTGTGTAGGCTGTCATCCTGCAAACCTGGATTGTATGTAATGTACACCTGCGGTAATGGTCAAATGTGACCGACGCAGTTTCAGTAGATAGATAGATAGATAGATAGATAGATAGATAGATAGATAGATAGATAGATAGATAGATAGATAGATAGATAGATAACCCTTATCTTGCCGAATATTCATTTAAGCCACACCAATGTCTGTCTATCAACAAATCAAATTACTTGATGTAATTTATTGCTAAAAATTCATAAACTAAATGCCAAACAGTGTAGATCGTGATCAGATGGCTCTGATCTGGAACTACACTGTTTGCAAAGATAGGGGTTGTCGTGACCAGCAAGATAAGGGTTAATAGTAAAACAAATTACGACACAAAACTGAACACTGTGAAGTGAACACGCTTTTCTTGCACACCAGACAAGGAAATCCGTGATTTTACCCTGGGATAGAAATGTATGTTCTGACCCTGGTGTTCCGACCCCAAATCGAATATAATCACAGGTTTGATAAATGCACTGGTTGATAACAACCTCATGAGCTGCTTCGTCATGCGTGACGTCATTAAACATTCCTGTTGTGTCATCACAAAATGGCGGGCGTCGATAACCGAAGTGACAGCAGCATTAAAAATTCGCAATAGAAATGGAAGGTATGCAAGAAAAAGAATCCAATATGGGTATGAGGGGTGGATAGAAAAATCTGTCCCTCGGGATCACTGTCCGGCATCACTCGGCAAGCCTCGTGATGCCGGACAGTGTCCCTCGGGACGGATTTTTCAATCCACCCCTCACACCCATATAAGATTCTTATATTCTCACCCAGACCAGGTAGGTTCGGCGAAGAGTCCTCATCAGATATCACAGAAAAATTGAAGTTGGATCAATCATTTAAAACCACGCTAGGATAGCGGATTAGGAGACATTGCATGGTTGCAAAATATTACCTTATCACCATCTATGGTGAACTTATATGTGTTCTGTAGAAAAATAATTCTTTGGCAATGACTGAACAGAGAGCTGAACACTGTTGAGTGTACAAGATCTTGTCTTTCATCTAGCTTTTCATCGGGCCATTGTGGCCTAGTGGGTAAGAGCGTTGTGTCTCTAGGTCAGCCTATGCCATGGTATGTTGTCCGTCGTACGTCCGTCGTGAACCTGTTCACATTTTCGGCATCTCCTCCTGGACCGGAAAGTAGAATTAAGCTGATCTTGGTGGGAGGCATCAGGATGATATTGAGATTCGGATTTGTTAAAATGTTTCCGTTCCGATATCTAAGATGGCCGCCATAGCGGTCACCTTAAAATTCTTCAAAGCGCATCTCCTCCCAACCATCAGAATGAGTTTTCTCATGGCATCACTTTGATGTCCTTGTTTTTTCTGAGCATTCAAATAACACAAAACAGTCAAACATCACGAAAAAACGCCTATATAATTTTGACTCCCTTGAACCCCACTTTTATGTAGTAAAACTGGGGTTTACAGGGGTAAATTTTATTTGTCTTATTGCACGACCCGCAGAAAAAGCAACCGACTGAAGTCGGTTTTTTCTAAGAGTGCCCTAAAATCACCGTGTCATTCTGTCATTCTGTCATTCTGTCATTCTGTCAATCTGTCAGTCTGTCAGTCTGTCATTCTGTCTGTCCGTCCGTAACCCGTTTGTGAAAATTGGTGATAGTGACTTAACCGCTTGGAATATTTAAACAATTTTTGGCATACTGATAGATATCAATGAGATCTAACCAATGAACTTACGAAATATTACATTCCATTTAGTATAGCCTCGCCGAGGCGAAAAATGTGAAAATTTTCGAACATTTTTGAACTGCTTCTCCTCGGAAACCGTTGGGCCGATTGAAGTCAAATTTCATATGGAGCCTCTATGGGATGGGGGAAACCAAAATTTGCTCATGGGGTCAAGGTCACATGACCAAAATGGCCGCCAAGCCATATATGGTTTGTCTGTCTTTCCGTCCGTAACCCGTAAGTGAAAATTGGTGATAGTGACTTAACCGCTTGGAATATTTAAACAATTTTTGGCATACTGATAGATATCAATGAGATCTAACCAATGAACTTGCGAAATATTACATTCCAATTAGTATAGCCTCGCCGAGGCGAAAAATGTGAAAATTTTCGAACTGCTTCTCCTCGGAAACCGTTGGGCCGATTGAAGTCAAATTTCATATGGAGCCTCTATGGGATAGGGAAACCAAAATTTGCTGATGGGGTCCAGGTCACATGACCAAAATGGCCGCCAAGCCATATATGGTAAAAACCCTTCAAAAATAGTCTTCTCCAGAACCACTGGGCAGATTTCCACGAAACTTGATAAATAGCATCTGGGATGTAGGCCTATCATAAATTGCTAAAATGGTGACCCTGGGTTGACCATGACCTTCTTTGGGTCCGTCCGTAACCCGTTTGTGAAAATTGGTGATAGTGACTTAACCGCTTGGATTATTTAAACAATTTTTGGCATACTGATAGATATCAATGAGATCTAACCAATGAACTTGCGAATATTACATTCCATTCAGTATAGCTTCGCCGAGGCGAAAAATGTTCGAACTGCTTCTCCTCGGAAACCGTTGGGCCGATTGAAATCAAATTTCATATGGAGCCTCTATGGGATGGGGGAAACCAAAAATTGCTCATGGGGTCCAGGACACATGACCAAAATGGCCGCCAAGCCATATATGGTCTGTCTATCTGTCCGTCCGTAACCCGTTTGTGAAAATTGGTGATAGTGACTTAACCGCTTGGAATATTTAAACAATTTTTGGCATACTGATAAATATCAATGAGATCTTATCAATGAACTTGCGAAATATTACATTCCATTTAGTACAGCCTCGCCGAGGCGAAAAATGTGAAAATTTTCGAACTGCTTCTCCTCGGAAATCGTTGGGCCGATTGAAGTCAAATTTCATATGGAGCCTCTACGGGATGGGGGAAACCAAAATTTCCTCATGGGGTCCAGGTCACATGACCAAAATGGCCGCCAAGCAATATTTGGTAAAAACCCTTCAAAAATAGTCTTCTCCAGAACCACTGTGCAGATTTCCACGAAACTTGATAAATAGCATCTGGAACGTAGGCCCATCATAAATTGCTAAAATGGTGACCCTGGGTTGAACTTGACCTTCTTTGTGCCTAGGTCAAACTTTGACACATATGCTTTTGTGTTGGATTTTATCGCGCAAACGATTCAGAATACAGTACTAAAGTATAAGATATATTTTTGCTCCTTACGATAAGGCGCATTTATTGGGGGAACCGTTTTATGTCCAGGTCACATGACCAAATGGCCGCCATACCCATATATGGTAACACTCATAAAGCTAAAAGCATCCGGCGGGTCGTGCACTTCAGCTGAAGCACTGGTTTCTGCTCTAAAATAGAAATAAGAAAAATATAACAATTTTTCATCATACAATTTTCATTTTTTCAGCGATAAAGGTGGCATTGTATTTGTATAGGCGTGTCTGCGTAATGTTCCCAGACATGGCTTATTCAACCTAGTGTCGTGTAATTTACAAGTGAATTAACTGTTGCAGAACGTGCATTAATCACAACAGAATACAGGAAGGTCAAATATGACAAAGTTATGAATCAACCGTCTACCAATTGTATGATTCATACATAATCTTACTGGAGTGGTCATTTCCTATGGAAGGTATCTTGGGAAAAGTTCACAAATTTCAATTGTAATGGCCACGAGTGTATTGTTTCCTTAATTTCATGTTCAGCGTCCCCGTCAACACTGTAGAGATCATTTAGGAGACGTTGTGGGACTTTTTCCCGACATTGAGATAAAATGATATTTCTAGCCCTGTCGCGCAATGAAATCAATAGGGTTTATAAGCATGGATGGTACGACCCTGACAGCTTTGCCTGGGTCGACTTAGATGCTCTAAGCGGGAGTCTAACTGTTTGCAAGTCTTATTTTGCTCCAGCAATTCAGCGGTTTCTTGCTGTCGAGTCCTGACCGCTGTTTCATCTCTGTGGTTGTTTGATTTTTGTGTTTACGGAGATGTTGCACTGATGAGTGAGGGGCCTTCATTCGGACTGTACAAGCTTTTTGTCTAAATCGCGACGGAAGTAAGGGCGAGGATAGTGGCCACGTAAAATCGATATTAGCCCCCACCCCCACTGGAATTCGTTTCACTGACCGTTCCAAGGCGGTTCTTCTGCGGTTTATGTTTGTTATGGTTTGTCTTTGTGTGTGTGTAACGCTTATATTATTTTGTTTTGGATAACCAATTGGCCATTTTGTGGGAAAGTAACTGCCCTTTTGACTTTTCGCTATTATTGTAACCATTAGGGACTTGTTGTTTCATGTTTGTGCTTCTTTCCTTTTGGTGTCTCTGACGGGAGCTATGATAATTTGTCGGTATTCCGATGGGTACGAATTTCGCACACCTTGTGGCTGATCTGTTGTTGTTTAGTTATAAAAGAGACTCCATATTGTCCTTTTCGGTTGAACACCAATCTGAAATCATCGATACCTTTAGCTCGACTTCTAGATATTTGGATAATTTGTTAGATATTGCCAATACCTATTTTGACGGTTTGATCAGTCAGATTTACCCCCCCCCCCACACCCCCACCACATACAGAACTTACGTTAAATAAAGCAAATTCTTCTGACACCGAGGTCTCGTTTTTGGATTTACATGCATCTATTATATACAGGTTATGATAAACGCGGTGATTTTCCATTTAAGATTTCCTTTCATGGATGGTGATGTTCCTCGTGCGGCATCCTATGGCGTTTGTATTTCGCAATTAATTCGATTTGCCAGAGCGGCTAGTCATGTAACTGACTTCAACACTCGTGATAATTTGTAAACTGCTAAACTTCTTAATCAGGGTTATCGGTATCATAAACTACGCAAAGTCTTTTCAAAATTTTTTAGAGGTCATTCCGATTTAATTTGAAAATTCAATGTTGGACGTAAATCTCTTCTGCAACAAGGCCTATCGGAAACTGAATTCTTTGGTGACTTAGTATATAAATTCAAAAGAAAATATAATTGCAATGACTTCAGCACCCAATTTCGTGATATAATTTGACAATTTGCTTCCCACTTTAATTGCTCGCCAGTGAGTCTGGCCTCAGATTCTGTGTCAGTTCCAGCATAAAGGCTTACTGAGAATTAGAGAGATGAAAATTTCATGTAATGTGGATTGGTGCCTCAGATTCTATGACGGTTCCAACGTAAATAAGGAAGCAAGGAATAGAGGGTGTAATTAGACGTCCGCGGATAGTAAGCTTTACTTTCCAACCATGTCGGTCGGTCTGAACGAATGAATGTAGGGTGAACCATATGTCTGGGAATTTGAAATATAGAAGTGGAGGCAATGATCAGGAATCGATACAATAAACCCACAGCTTACAGAAACACAAACATGAAACAACAGACCCTAATGGAAGCATCGATAGCAGAAAGTCTTCTTATAGCTCGTCATTGGCAAAACTTAAGATACTATTCCCAAAACTGCCAAATTGTATGCACTGACCACATCATGATGTCTCATTAAGTGTTCTTCTTAAGTGTTCTTAAATTGGACTTAATTGTTGATTAAATTCAAAAAAAAAAATATCAAAAGCATAAGGCTGTCATAGACGGCGTCAAAACGTAAAGCGTGTGACATTAAACGCAACTAGGGCTGGCTAATCGGAGCTGAAAAGATAATCGATTATCAGTCCTGTCATTGCGATCGATAATCGATTAGTGATCGCTAAGGTTTTTGTCATACTTTTACCTGTCTGGCTTTCTGTCTGAGCATGACTCTTACCATATGTTGAACTTTACCATATGTATATTTGAACATACAGGCCCGAGCAAACAGTGTAGACCCAGATGAGACGCCGCATTCTGCGGCGTCTCATCAGGACCTGCACTGTTTGCCACTCATCCAACTATTTTAGACATTACTTTGGGTAGTACATTGTACCTTTCATGTAATCGATTAAAGGCAAATCAGAAATGATAATCATTTTTGTGGAATTTATCGATCGATTAATCGATTATACGATTAATCGTGTCAGCCTTAAACGCAACCATCTGTTATTACACGTGAGTTTGCATCAGATGATGCCGTATAACATAATGTTATCTACTGAATCACATTGGCGTTGCATGAATTTAGAGTATTTAATTTTTTTCCTGCAGGTAACAGCAGACAGAAATGAGTATTTCCAGAATGTATTGCACAATCTAAAAAGGTCGGGCTCGGCTGGATTGAAATACTTAAGGGAACCGTATAACAAAAATGTGTAAGTGTTTTTCCTAAAAAAAATAGTTCTGTATGATGAATTTATACACTACATAATTTCAGCCATATTTTACCCTAACCATAGTGTATATTTAAGTCTCCCAAACGAAGTAGGGAGACTTATTGGTTTTGTTGCGTTCGTTTCTTCTTCATCCTCATCTTCTTCTTCTTCCTTTTCTTGTTATTATTATTATTATTTTTTTATTATTATTATTCTTTCCGTCCAGATTTTGTCTGGACGAGTTCCCAGTAACCACTGAAATTTTGAGATATGATAGACATGGATATGAAGTTGTGCAAGAGGGTTTCAAAATTCAAAACCGCGAGCCCAAACATTCCCTGGGGTCAGGCAATACAAAAACACTAAACTTTTGTACGGACGCGTTCTCAGTAACCGCTCAATGGATTTTTCTGAACTTTGGCTGATATGATAGCTACCGATATGCAGTTGTGCAATAGGGTTTCAAAGGATCTTCCGGGGTGCAACGGGGCTATACCGCACACCCTCTACTTCATTAAAGGCCTTATATCTAAGAAACCTTTCAGATTCCCCACCCCTAAACCATATATATTCTCGTTCCTTATGATAAGACGCATTCAAAGACGACAACTGTGGGGTCCCCCAGGGTGCACCGGAGCTATGCCACAACCCTCCACAATACAAAAGGTCAAATATCTCAGAATGCATTTAGATCCCTACCACTACACCATTTTTACTCTTTTTCCTAGTGACAAGTCTCTCTCAGTGACACCATCCTGGTAGTCCCTTTGGGTGCGCCGGGGCCATGCCCCACCACCTCTACTTCATAAAAGCCCTTATATGTACTCCTCTTCCTTATGATAAGACGCGTTCAGTGACACCAACCTGGGAGTCCCTTTGGGTGCGCCCGGGCCATGCCCAAGCACCTGTATTTCATAAAAGCATTAATGTCTCAGAATCCTTTCAGATACCCGCCCCTAAACCATATATATTCTTCATCGTTATGATAAGACGCATCCAGTAACACAAACTTGTGTGGGGGTATTGTGGGGTATGCATTACGATAATACACCCGTGCGACATAGTGCATTTTTCACATCTCCAAAATGGCTACTTTTCTGACGAAAATCGATGATATTTTCCTTATTTATAAAGCAATCATAGGTTAAGGGTGCTTGTTAGAACCGCCTCATTGAGGCGGTTCTAATGAGTACCCACAACCTATGTCTAGGAGCAGAAATAAGGAAAATAATGTAGACCCCCGTAAACCCCAGTTTTCTCTTTATAAAGTGGGGTGTAAGGGGGTGTTCATTTCACGGACTTGTTAGCGTGATGGTAGGGGCCATTGCCCGCTTTTCTACCTCTTAAAAGGCTTCATATCTCAGAAACCGTTCAGCTTCCCACCCCTAAACTGTTTACATTATCAGACTCGATGATAAAACACAATCAATAACAACAATCTTGGGCATTTCTGGGTCCCCCGGGGCCATGCCCCACCCCATGCACTGCTTTAAACCTTATATCTCAGGAACCGTTCTGATTACAACCCCTATTCCAGTTTCTTATGATAAGACACATTCAGTGATACCAAACAGGGCTCTGTTGGGTCCATGTTCCACCGCACCAACATAAAAGGCCTAATATTTCAGATACAGTGTCCACATGGGCGCTTATTTGAGTATATTAGGGTGGGGTCGTTTGGGAGACTTTATAATCGATAGGCTATTATCATATCTTGTTCAATCTACCGATTTTCAGCCATGTGTGTGTATGTTAAACAATTTAGATCCGGATCGGCTGAATTCCTGCAAATCCGCTGAACAGGATCTACACGGTTTCCAGAATTGATACACCCATGTTCAGCATGGTAAGGGTTAATAAGGATCGCAATTCAAATGGCTTCTTGGGGTTAACTGTAAAAAGAAAAGAATGGGCCATCGGCGACAAATCAACTACTTAACGAAAAGTCCCTTAGCAGAAATGGCGACAAAATATTTTAAAGGGTTTATCCCTTTGAATGTATTCTAACATGACGTTAACGTTTTTCCCATTGAACCCAGTGGAAACGTCAGCGTTTGCAAATATGCGATAATTCACGTCGTCAACGTGGTGCGTGCAATTTGGCGTCATCGTGACGTTGCATGTAAACATTTCCTTCTGTCGACATCCGCTGCAAAATAGTCCCCGAGATAACGCTTTGTTACTACTGTATTTCAGTTTAGCATCATGTTAGAATCGAAATAATTTCCACGCACCCGGTGTGTTATCGTGATTAACACACGGTGTTGTCGGGCAGATGCGAATATTAATTCACGACGGCGAAGCCGTCGTGAATTAATATTTCGCAATCTGCCCTCCAACACCGTGTGTTAATCACGATAACACACGGTACGTGGAGATTATTTCTTAATTAATTCCCCGTAGATGAAAAGTTCCCTTCTTTCTATCACGTGAACAAGTCTGTGTAATGAACACCCCAAAGCCCAGTCTATAAAATGAAAAAATGTGACTTAGGGGCGTATATGTTATTAACCCTTATCTTGCTGTTCACGACAACCCCTATCTTTGCAAACATTGTAGATCCAGATCAGATGGCTTCTGATCAGGATCTTCACTATTTGGCATTCATTTTATGAATTTGTAGCAAAAAATTATATCAAGTAACTTGATTGGTTGATAGACAGAAGTGGGTGTGGCTAAAATGAATATTCAGCAAGATAAGGGTTAAATTACTCCTGCTGTGGATACTCGTGAGAACCGTCTCAATGAGGCGGTTGTATCGAGCACCCCCAACCAATGTTTACAGCACAACCAAGAAAACTAGCACGGATTTTCACCAGAAAAGTAGTCATTTTACAGAAGTGAAAAATGATCTATAATGCACGGGCGTGTTGTCGAAATGAGAAGATAGTATGTCAAATAAGATTGAGTTCAAATGTGTTGATTTTGATCTGACAAAATAAAATATTTCTGGAAAAATATCTCATAGGGAACGAGCATTGCTAGCATCAGCCCTTTCTTCTGTAACTGGATAAGTACTTATCAACACTGAATCACGAAGACACGCCTAAATAATTTTGACCCCCTCGAACCCTAATTTTATATAGTAAATCTGGGGTTTACAGGGGTAAACCTAATTTTTCTAATTTCTGCTCTAAAATATGGATTGTGGGTATTCGTTAGAACCGCCTCGATGAGGCGGTTCTAACGAGTACCTACAATCTATATTTTAAGCAGAAATGAGAAAAATATTACGATTTTTATTCTTAAAAATTTAGATTTTTGGCGGTAAAATTTGCAATGTATTTGTATAGGTGTTTTCGTAATATGGGCAATGCATTATGATAACTCCTCCGTGAGGCAAAGCGCAATTTTCGAATCACAAAACGGACAACGTATAATATTTTTCTTATTTGTACTCCAAGTGCTTGTTATCCCCGTAAACCCAATTTTTCTGAATATAAAATGGAATTTAGAGGGGTGTTCATTTCACGGGCTTGCTAATTATTTGTCTAAATCGCGACGGAAGTAAGGGCGAGGATTGTGGCCACGTAAAATCGATTTAAGCCCCCCAGTGGAAATCTTCCACTGGCCGTTCCAAGGCGGCTCTTCTGTGGCGATTTATTTATGTTGTTGTGTGTTACTTACTGTGTGTATCACTTGTGTCTTTTAATTTTTGATGGCCATATGGCCATTTTGTGGGAAAGTGACTGTCCTTATGGCCTTCCTTTGTTTAGGTTTCCATTATGGTCTGGTCGCTTAATGTTTGTATTTCTTTCCCTTTGGTGTCTTTTATGGGTGGAGTAAGTTAATTGTATCAATTCCTGATCTTTGTTTTACTTCTACTTTGCTAACATAATGAAAGCATAAATCTCTGACTAAACCGTGTTGCTGTATTTTACGATTAGCTAGCTTTTATATGCTTAGTTTATAAAACTTTGTCAAGCTTTTCGCTTTTATATGCTTAGTTTATAAAACTTTGTCAAGCTTTTCGCTTTTATATGCTTAGTTTATAAAACTTTGTCAAGCTTTTCGCTTTTATATGCTTAGTTTATAAAACTTTGTCAACTTTTCTGATTTCTTTTTACTGTGACAATGTTTTGGTTAGTTGTTGGTTCCTTTCTCTCATTTCAAAATAAACCGTGTATACTCGTGAGAACCCCCGCATTGAGGTGGTTCTATTGAGAGATTTTGTTTGTTTATTTGATTTGGGGTTTAACGTCCCCGTCAACACTGTAAAGGTCATTTTGGAAGCGTTGCTTCCAATTTTGTGGGACTTTTACCCGACATTGAGATGAAATGACATCTCAAGCCCTGCTGCCCAATGAAATCAAAAAGGTTTATAAGCATTGACGGGCCGACTAGCACCGCTTTGCCTGGGCATGCTTAGAGCCTCTAAGAGGTTTACCAGTACTCGTGTGCGGATCGGTTTCAGCTCTGCTTGGAAGCATCATTTAGCCATCTATTTCTTCAAGCCCCGATGGGCGGGGGCCTTCTATTGAGCTCTCAAAATATTTATCTTTGAGCGATACAGCAAAATAGTATATGATCCAGCGGACGACAAAACCTACGCTACGACATGTGCGCCGATCGAAGACTTAGTGCCGAACACCTCCGAGCAAAAATCAGAGTCTTCCTTGTGCGCTCTAAGGATAGCTAAGGGCTCAATGCTCCTTCATACAGCAAGTGACGTCTCTGTTTAAACTATATTGATGCACAGGCTGATCTGATTTTTCACAGGGCGCACATGTAAACTGCAGGAATCGCTGTGCCCCAGCTCATATACTTTTGTAAAACCCAATTTTGTCTAAATATAAAATGGAACCTTCCGAGTGTTCATCAATAGGACTTGTCAACATGAAGTTAATAAAGTAAATCTGCATAACGAAAGCATGCCTATACAAACAGATTGGGAATTTTACTGCCGAAAAAGCTAAACTTTTTAGATGAAAAATTATGATATTTTCCAATTGCTGCTCCAAATATAGATTGTAGGTACTCGTTAGATTCCGAGGCGGTTCTAACGAGTACCCACAATCCATATTTTAGACCAGAAATAAGAAAAATTCGATTTACCCCTGTAAACCCCAGTTATACTAGATAAAATCGGGGTTCCAATGGGTCAGAATTATAAACATGTAGGCATGTTTTCGTGATGTTATTGCTTCTATTTCATTTTAGGTTGACACTACTAAAAATATAGATTGTAGGTACTCATTACAACCGTCTCGATGAGGCGGTTCTAATGAGTACCCACAATCTATATTTTAGAGCAGAAATAAGAAAAATAAGATTTACTCCTGTAAACCCCAGTTTTAATATATAAATGTGGGGTTCCAGGGGGTCAAAATTATATAGGCGTGTTTTCGTGATGGTGATTCTTCATTTCATTTTAGGTGGACGACGCCACCGACGGACGTGAATGCCTTTTACAATTCAATTTTAAACAATATAAGTATGTTTTGTTTTCTGATCTCTTATTTTGTGATCTGTGACTTTGTAAAAAATATATAACAACGACTCCCTTCGTATTGGATAATATTTATTTAGCATTTTATTCTTAACAAGACATGAACTAGTCCGTGAAATGAAAACCCCCAATACCCCACTTTATATAGAGAAAACGGGGATTTATGGGGGTATACATTAGTTTTCTTATTTTTACTTCAAGACATAGGTTGTGGGTACTCGTTAGAACCGCCTCAATGAGGCGGTTCTAACGAGCACCCGCGACCTTTGTTTGCAGTATTTATAAGAAAACTATCGGGGATTTTCATCAGAAAAGTAGCCATTTTGGAGATGAGAAATAAGCACTTTGTCGCACGGGGGTGTTATTGTAATGATTATATAAACAGATGGTTAAATGGTTGTTATACCAATGGGCACAAACTATACACATTTCGCTGCAGATTTATATATTTTACGGAGAGGACATGCTATTGTCATTTTTTCTAACAGTACATGTATATCTGATATATCGGAGGCGTGGCAATATAGAAGGGAAGGCAGTGACCACAGCTCCGATCAAAAACACCAAAGGGAAAGAGTATGTGTGTGTGTGAATTTGGGTTTAACGTCGCTTTCAACAATTTTTCAGTCATATCACGACGGTGTCTGGTTGCGACAGGGAGCTCAATGCTCACTTTTATAGTGCTGCCTCACTGAAGTATCATGTCCCAGACACATTACATGAAACCACACCCAGTCACATTATCCTGACACTGGGTCGACCAGTTCTAGCTCTACCCGTACATGTGAGTGCCAAGCGAGGAGCAGCAAGTACCATTGTTAACGGCTTTGGTATGTCGCGGCCCGGGATCGAACCCGCGACCTCCCGTTCCCCGGAGCGGACACTCTACCAACTGAGCTATCGGGGCCGGTCCAAAGGGAAAGAAACACAAAATATGAAATAACAAGACACCAATGGAAAAATTAATTGCGCAAAGCCAAAAGGACAGCTACTTTTCAAGTAAATTACCAAATGGCTATCCAAAACAAACACAATGTATGCAATACAAACATCCAAAGACAAACCATAACAAAAATAAACCGCAACAGAAGAACCGCCTTGGTAGGGAGAGTGAAACACATTTCACTGGGGGGTGGGGGGGTGGGCTTAAGTCGATTCTAAACGGCCTCAATCCATGCCCTTACCTCTGTCGCGATTTAGACAGATAGTTTGTAGACAAATAAGTTATTTCCCGAGAGATTATTTTTTATGTTGACGTTCCAAGGACTTTGTCCTTTGGGTATATAAAATCTAGGACAGGTTTCACGCTAATAACGTTTTCTGCTGTCGATAATGCGATTTAACTTGTACTAACTTGAAAATATAACGTTAATTCTAAATCGCTTCTACAACAGGGATTGATCATAACCTGAATCATGTCCCTATACAATTCAGGTTCAGATCAATCCCTATTGTAGAAGCGATTTAGAATTTACCATTATATTTGCAAGTTAGTTTAGTTTAATCATTATATGCAAAAAAAGCAAACATTCAAAAAGCATTTGGATAACACCCTGGCAAACCAAATTAGTTGCGTATGTACGCTGTACATGCCGCACACAGGAAATGAAAATTTGGTATCTCAGAATCAAAACCATCGCGTTTACCATACATTTTACATGAAATAATTTCATTTCAGTGATTGTATAAATCATTTTATATTGCCTTTACATTTTCAGTGTTTCCGGCCGGTATACTTCAGCCACCATTTTATGGCAAAAACCAACCAAAGTAAGTGAATAGAAGTTCAGAAAATAAATGAAAACAATGATCAGTAATCGTTACAATTAACCAAAAGGTCATATAAGAGACACCAAAGGGAAAGAAACACAAACATGAAATAACTAGACCCTAATGGAAACATCAATTATTATAGCGGAAAACCAAAAGGACAGTTACTTTCCAACAAAATGACCAATTGGCTATCCAAAACATAAAATATAAGCGATACACACACTCAAAGACAAACCATAACAAAAATAAACCGCGACAGAAGAACCGCCTTTGAATGGTCAGTGAAACAAATTCTACTGGGGTGGGTGGGAGAGGATTATACGTGGCCGCAATCCTCGCCTTTATAGCGGACATGCCCATATAAGGTAAAACCTTTCAGAACTCTTCTTCCCTTGAACCAGTGGAACGATTATCATGAAAGTTGGTTTCTATCACTTGGGACTCATTTCTTCTTGGAATGAAGACCCCTCGATGACGTTCACCTATTTAAGGTCATGGTCAAAACAGAAGTGGAGGCAATGATCAGGAATCGATACAGTTAAACCACAGCTCAAACCAGAGACACCAAAGGAAAAGAAACACAAACACGAAACAACACACCCTAATGGAAACACCAACAGCGGAAAGCCAAAAGGACAGTCACTTTCCCACAAAGTGGCCACTAGGCTATCCAAAATAAAACAATACAAGCGACACACAGACCCAAAGACAAACCATAACAAAAATAAACCGCGACAAAAGAACCGCCTTGGAACGGTCCGCGGAAACGAATTCAACCGGAGGATGGGCTTAAATCGATTTTACGTGGCCACAATCCTCGCCCTTGCTTTTGTCGCGATAAAGACAAATAATTTGTTAAGTCCGCATTAAGGCCTCCTAACTCATCAGTGCAAAATCCTCGTGAACACAAATGTCAAATTCAATCTTTGACCTTGGACCAAGGTTAATCAGTTATCAAAATTAAAACCTGGTGTTCAGATTTTATATGAAGCTTTTATGGGATTAAAGAAATGAATTTTGTTCAATTGTTCCAGGTAACATGAGCAAGATTGCCGTCATGATCATATATGGTAAAATGCTACTTACCTTGAAACTATGAATGTAGCACTGGGGATTCCGGCCCATTGTAACATATTCAAACGATGAGTCTAGTTCAACATTACCCATTTTACACAACAATCAAATGGCTCCATAAAAACTACTCATAATTACTCAGGTGAGCGGCTAAGGACCCTTGGTCCTCTGGTTATTGCTTAGCATAACTTTGCTTTGAATCATGTATGCTATATATATATGGATTTCTTATCAGGGGTATGCCTCTTTCTTGACTTTTGCGCCTTACCGGCCCCGATAGCTCAATTGGTAGAGTGTCCGCTCCGGGGAACGGGAGGTCACGGGTCCGATCCCGGGCCGCGACATACCAAAGTCTTTAAGAATGGTACTAGCTGCTCCTCGCTTGGCACTCAGATTTACGGGGTAGAGCTAGGACTGGTCGACCCAGTGTCAGGATAATGTGACTGGGTGTGGTATCATGTAATGTGTCTGGGACATGATACTTCAGTGAGGCAGCACTATAAAAGTGAGCATTGACCTCCCTGTCGCAACCAGACACCGTCGTGATATGACTGAAAAATTGTTGAAAGCGACGTTAATCCCGAATTCACACACACACACACACACACACTTCTGCGCCTCTGTGAAAATTGCAATGAAACCAGTGCTTCAGCTGAAGTGCACGACCCGCCGGATGTTTTTTGCTTTATGAGTGTTACCATATATGGGTATGGCGGCCATTTTGGTCATGTGACCTGGACCTTAAACGGTCCCCCCAATAAATGCGCCTTATCGTAAGGAGCAAAAATATATCTTATACTTTAGTACTGTATTCTGAATCGTTTGCATGCTAAAATGCATTCTCACTTTTCCAATATAAAAGCATATGTGTCAAAGTTTGACCTAGGCACAAAGAAGGTGAAGGTCAACCAGGGTCACCATTTTAGCAATTTATGATGGGCCTACGTCCCTGATGCTATTTATCAAGTTTCGTGGAAATCTGCCCAGTGGTTCTGGAGAAGGCTATTTTTGAAGGGTTTTTACCATATATGGCTTGGCGGCCATTTCGGTCTTGTGACCTGGACCCAAATGAGCAAATTTTGGTTTCCCATATCCCATAGAGGCTCCATATGAAATTTGACTTCAATCGGCCCAACGGTTTCCGAGGAGAAGCAGTTCGAAAATCTTCACATTTTTCACCTCGGCGAGGCTATACTAAATGGAATGTAATATTTCGCAAGTTCATTGGTTAGATCTCATTGATATCTATCAGTATGCCAAAAATTGTTTAAATATTCAAAGCGGTTAAGTCACTACCACCAATTTTCACAAACGGGTTACGGACCGACAGACAGACAGACCATATATGGTTTGGTGACCATTTTGGTCATGTGACCTGGACCCCATGAGCAAATTTTGGTTTCCCCCATCCCATAGAGGCTCCATATGAAATTTGACTTCAATCGGCCCAACGGTTTCCGAGGGGAAACAGTTCGAAAATTTTCACATTTTTGCCTCGGCGAGGCTATACTAAATGGAATGTAATATTTCTCAATTTCATTGGTTAGATCTCATTGATATCTATCAGTATGCCAAAAATTGTTTCAATATTTTAAGCGGTTAAGTCACTATCACCAATTTTCACAAACGGGTTACGGACAGACAGACTGACAGAATGACAGAATGACACGGTGATTTTAGGGCACTCTTAGAAATCAACCGACTTCAGTCGGTCGCTTTTTCTGCGGGTCGTGCAATCTTGTAAGCAAGCTATCTAAATTACTATTTGAGCTATTTGAGCTTATTCTGCTGATAGACGATGATGAGTAGATGAGCCGAAAATTTATCTGACAAAGCTCTGATTTTTTTTATTGTGTGAGGCTCCTTTGAAAATTTAGGGCAGTTTAAAACCATTCGAGATGTCGCCTTGAAACTTTACAGACTGATAGGGAATTACGCGTAGATGAACTGATCAGTTTTTAAAAACACCTGAAACTTTTTTCTTAAGTAAATGGCCCTTTGAAAGTTTTGGCATCTTGACTTTGAATGCAAAATATCTCTAAAACTATTTGAGCTATTGTCTTAAAATTTGACAGGTTGATAGGGGATGGTAAGTAGAAGGCCTGATTAAAATTTGGAAAAACAAATCCAAAATTTCCGTTTTGAGTTATGGTCCGATTAACAAATCATCAATTTAACCTTTACGCAAGATATCCCGAAAGATTTTCCATGGGCACATGACCTGATTGATTTACTTTTCTAAACAAATCTGATTTTTGTTCAATTTTGGCACTTTGAAAACTTTTGAATTTTGACTTTGTAAGCAATATGCATCTCTAGCTGTTGTCTTGAAACTTGAAAAGTAGAAGTAAAACAAAGATCAGGAATCGATACAATTAACTTACTCCACCCATCAAAGACACCAAAGGGAAAGAAACACAAACATTAAGCGACCAGACCATAATTGAAACCTAAACAAAGGAAGGCCATAAGGACAGTTACTTTCCCACAAAATGGTCATATGGCCATCCAAAATAAAAAGACACAAGTGATAGTGACAGTAAGTAACAAACAACACCATAAATTAACCGCCACAGAAGAACCGCCTTGGAACGGTCGGTGGAATGATTTCCACTGGGGGGCTTAAATCGATTTTACGTGGCCACAATCCTCGCCCTTACTTCCGTCGCGATTTAGACAAATAATTTGTTAAAAAATAATTAGGCTGATAGGGAATGTTGAGTAGATGACTTGATTAACTTTCGAAAATAATCCAAAATTTTCTTCTTGAGTTCTGGCCCTTTGAACAACTCATCATTTTACCGTGTAAGCAAGATATTTCAAAACCGTTCGGGGTTATTGCCTTAATACTGATAGGGAACGATAAGAAGAGGACCAGTTTTGCTTTTAAATATATAAATTTTTTTTTTTTTTCTTTTGAGATTTCTTTCTTGAGCTGTGGCTCTGTGAATATTTCGCCATTTTAATTCTGTAATTAAAATATCTCTTACGCTATGTAAACTTTTGTCTTAAAGTAGAAGTGGAGGCAATGATCTTGAATGGATACAATTAACCCACAGCTCCAATCAGAGACACCAAAGGGAAAGAAACACAAACATGAAACAACCGACCCTAATGGAAACATCAATAGCGGAAAGCCAAAGGGACAGTTACTTTCCCACAAAATGGCCAATAGGCTATCCAAAATAAAATAATATAAGCGACAAAAACACCCAAAGACAAACCATAACAAAAATAAACCGCGACAGAAGAACCGCCTTGGAAACTTAAAAAACTGATATGGGATGATGAGAACATGGGAAAGTTGACTGTTCTTTGTGTATCACTGGCTTTTCTACCGTCGTGATGATTCCATTTGGTACCAAAAGGGTTAAAGCCAAATCAACACCATGACATCCTACATTCCCGTAGCCGAATACATAGGACTTTCGTTTGAAAATAAATAATTGTAATCTACCCCTTTTATTGACTGAAGAAAGTTCAAAATATCAATATTTACTACAGCATGTTGACGGTGAGTTTGATGTACTTTTTACATAATTATTTTATGTTTCCGTTTTTATCAGATCTATGAATTATGGAGGTATTGGTGTGGTAATAGGACATGAAATAACACACGGCTTTGATGACAGAGGTATGAATAGAAATTTCTTGCACACCATATAAGGAACTCCATATTTTTACTTGGGATAGAAATTCTGTCTAACCCTGGTGTTCTTAACCAAATTCTAATATTCTCGCGTGTTTGATAAACGCACTGGTTGAATATGACCTTATACGCGCCGTCTTTAAGGTTGACATCACAGCAAGTTACGTGACGTCACTAAACATTACTGAAGTATCATCACAATATGGCGGACGTCGGCAACTGAAGTGAATTCAGTTTTAAAAAACCAAGCTCAGAGATGGAAGGTATGCAAGAAAAAAAAATGTTACACGGGTATGAGGGGTTGATAATAAAATCCGTCCTTCGGAATCACTGTCCGGCATCACTCGGCAAGCCTCGTGATACCGGACAGAGTCCTTCGTGACGTTTCCATCCATCCCTCACACACATGTAATATTCTTATATCACAGTCCGAATTTATTTGAAACCACAATCTGATCCCACCGCAAAAAAAATATCTTAGGTTGTAAAAAGATATAAAATAGTTACCACATGGACCACACGACACACCAAAACAGGTTACGTGAGTCTATATTTAATGATTCCAATGTTGGCCAGTGAAATGACCGACAATATCCATCACCTTAATAAGTCCGTACAATACTCAGACACATAGATTTTGGAAACTAGCAAGAACTATCTCGCTGAGGAGTTTCTTACTTCGCCTACAATCTGTTATTGTAGAAGAAAGACGATAGCATGTTTCCTTGGGCCATTTTCGTGTTAACTGTGTTAATCCATTTGAACGTTGCAGATATACGCCAGAGGGCATGCACAGTCTAAGAAAGAAAAGAACTTCATAATTTGAGTCTCAGTAAACTATAGTCTCCCACATCCTAAATTCTATTTTCTATGTTGTAAAGTGCAATCTAATAAGGGTATTATATACTTCTGCTTATGTGAGGCTAGAAATACTACTTCATTAATCATAGTGTAATCATTTGTGATCACTGAATCCATTGTGGAATTTTGATAATATTTGAGGCCTAATTGGCCGAAACTAGCTAGTCTGGCCCCAAAACATGTACACTTTATATTTTCCAATTCTGTGGTGTATTCCTTGCTTCTAAAGGATAACCCTTTTATACAACATATTCATTATTGTACTTCATCATAGGACAGCTTATATTTTGGTTATAGTTGTGATTTTGAGTCCATGGGAGTGTTTCAAAATAGAGTACTGTCGTAAAGACTTCAGTTCATTTTAATTTATTTTAAGGCCGACAGTTTAATAAAGATGGTGATTTAGAACAATGGTGGGATCAAACTATTATTGACAAGTTTAAAGACAAGGCCAGCTGTATAGTGAATCAGTATGGCAAATTCTTTGTGCCAGCAGCTAATATGACGGTAAGTTAAGAGGTAGGCATACATTTTAAGTAGATCCACTTGTTTAAAAAAAAACGTTTATCGTTTTACGAACAGAATCAGATATTTAAGTAACTGCAATTTTAAAGTTGTCCTGTGTATATAATTTTAGTCTGTAAAAGTAGTTGTAGCCTCACGTGCATACGTGTGTCTACGGTATGCTCAAGATAAACGAGTACACTTCATACTTGTCAACTCTACGGTGTATTCCTTGCTCCCAAAGGATACCTCATTTTATCAGTTACCCTCTATATGAATTGCAATGCAGCATATTGACCTGATAAAGATATGCTATCTCATGACAAGTGAGTTTTACATTGTCAATGCGACATTGCATTTTTATGAATGAACCGGACTACTAAAAATGGCAAAAATGTTATTATTACTGGAAAAAATGGAAAAAATACTTGCAATAAAAATATTATAGGGAAAAACGTGGTAAGCTGATACAAAATATATCGACCGCCGAAATGTTGGGACGCACTGAGGACCGTTGATAACAAATAATAAATTACTATTTAAGAGTATACATGGGGATAAACTGATAAATAGAATACCAGATTCGTGTCATTTGCTATCAAGCTTATCAGGCTCGGCTTCGAGAACGCATGTAGAATCGCTCGGCAAGCCTCGCGATTCCACAAGCGTTCTCGAAGCCGTCCCGATACACTTGATATCAAGAGACACTCACCTGGTATTTTCTATTTATAGAATATATATAGTTTAAATTAAATAGATACTTCAGAGCCGTCCAGCTGATTGTTTTCTATTTCAGGTGAATGGAATTAATACTCAGGGAGAGAATATCGCGGATAATGGCGGTCTCAAAGAAAGCTATAGGGTATAATGTATCATTTTGTCGCATGCTTACATGACCATAGCGTAAAGCCCGTGTAATAAATGTTACAGTTCATAATTATGGAGACGCACTAGAAATGAGACATTCGACATTCGATTCGTGGGAGAAAATCATGCATAACCCAGGGATTAGCCAGTTCTATTTATATTTCGCTCGATTCAAAAACATCACAGCAGAGGAATTCCATGGGACATATGCAGTCTAATAACAGTCTTACCTGTGCACATTTTGTATAGCCATGGACACATCTTTTTATATGCAGTCAGGTAATCTTGCATTTTGACGAATACGATACATTTGAGCGATTCAAAACAGAAGTGGATGCAATAATCAGGAATCGATACAATTAACCCACAGCTCCCATCATATACACCAAAGGGAAAGAAACATGAAACAACAGACCCTAATGGAAACATCAATAGTGGAAAGACAAAACGGCAGTTACTTTCCCACAAAATGGCCAAAGACGCTTTTTAAGAGTGATGGTTCTAACGAGCACAATAACCTGTATAATCTGTATTCCGAGCACAGATATGAAACGCCTGTCTGACAATATACTTCTTTTCTGGTGATTAGGGTTACTGGTATCATATTTTTCGCCAAATGCCGTGTCTGGGTTTTTAGACGCTTTTTCGGTTTAGTTACAAAATTCTGTGTTGCCTTAACTATCTTTTGCAACAAAATAGAAGTTAAGGCAATGACCGGGATCAATACAATTAAACAACGACCCCATCAGAGACACCAAAGAGAAAGAAACACAAACATGAAATATCTACACCCTAATGGAAACATCAATAGCGGAAAGCTGAAGGACAGTTACTTTCCCACAAAATGACAAAAATATATAAGTGATGCACACACTCAAAGACACACCATAACAAAATAAACCACGGCATAAGAACCGCCTTGGAACGATCAGTGAAAAGAATATCACTGGGGCGGGGAGGGGTTGCTTTAATCGATTATACGCGACCGCAATCCTCGCCCTTACTTCCGTCACGATTTAGACAAATACTTTCTTCAGTCCGCATGAAAGCTTCCAAACAAATAGGTGCAACATCTCCGACAACACAAAAATAAAACAACAACATGAACGAGACAAAGGTGAGGACTCGACTGCAAGGAACTACTGAAATGCAGGAGACAGAAAACAGTTAGACTCCGAAGGAACCTGAAGTTTATGGTTTCTTAGCATAAAAGCTCTGACAAATATATATTTGCAACGGTTTCAGTATCCGATTTCGTACAATCATTCTTCGATATAAAATACTTGGTACAACACAAATGTAATGTGACAGACTGCATGCTTGGTAGTTGAATAGTTGTGGAAGCAATGATCAGGAATCGATACAATTGACCCACATCTCCTATCAGGGACACCAAAGGAAAAGAAACACAAACATTAAATGATTAGATCCTGCTGGAAACATCCATAGCGGAAAGCCCAAAGGTCAGTTCCTTTCCCACAAAATGGCCAACTGACTATCCAAACCAAAAGGATATAAGCGATACACACACATAAAGACAAACCATAACAAAATAAACCTTGACAGAAGAACCGCCTTGGAACGGTTAATAACGTTACTTCTATCTTTGATAACACGCTGGTGGGTCGGGTCGTTGACTCTATGACGATTTCAGCCTGAAGCTTGAAGTTGTTTGAATGTACTTCTGTTTTTCTCTTTGATGTCTTAGATGGGAGGTGCGAGGTAATTGGATTGATTTCTGGTCACTGCCTTCGTTTCAATTTTGTCTCAATGCGGGCAAACACAATCTACCATTAAAGCAGAAATAAGTATAAGTCACAATTTTCATCCGACAAATAAATAGAGGATCTTACATGAGTGCTCATGTATTATTGAATTTATTAAACGAGTTGTGGAAAAGGGATAAAATGCGTGGCTTTGCCGAGCATTTTATCCCTTTTCCTCAACGAGTTTAATAAATTCAATAATACATGAGCACCCATGTAAGATTCTATTTATCATATGACATTTAAAACGCATTTTATTCACGATTGTTTACAAAAATGTCAATTTTCCGCCGTTAGTAAACGCGACGTCGTTAATGACGCCGTACATGTAAAGTTACGGGACGTATCTAGCTAATTTGCATATTTAATCCACTAGTGGATTATCGAAACTATTACATGACGTTATTACACTCTCAGACGCGACATCATATGATAAATCATGTTATAGAACTGTTAAACATATGTGCAGCATTATCTTGGACGATTGTAATGTCCGATGTGATTATACAACTCCTTTGTTTCCAGGCGTATAGGAGATGGGTTAGTGAACAGGGCAAAGAGGAGCCGAGACTACCTGGCCTAGAACTCTCCCACGACCAGCTCTTCTTCCTAAGTTTCGGACAGGTATAGTAGTAGAGTTTGATTAGCAACGCGGGGCAGAAAGGAAATGTTCGTTTAGTAATAATTTATTAGCCATTTCATTTTTGTCCGTTACTCATTTTAGCCCACCTGTCACGTAGTGACGAGGTGAGCTTTTTGGATCACTTTTCGTCCGTCGTCCGTCCGTCCGTGCGTCAGTGCGTCCGAGCGTCCGTGCGTGCGTAAACAATTTCTTCAAACGACATCTCCTCCTAAAGCACTGATCTGATTTTGACCAAACTTCACAGAAATGATCCTTAGGTGGTCCCCTTTCAAAGTTGTTCAAATGGTTCCACTCTGTTGCACATCTAGGTCACAGGAGCTAAAAATAGATTTTTTTACTGAAAATTTTAAAAATCTTCTTCTGTGAAACCGCAAGGCCCAGGTCTTTGATATTTAGTATGAAGCTTCATCTAGTGGACCTCTACCAAGATTGTTCAAATTATAGCCCTTGGGCCAAACATACCCCCGCCCCGGGGGCCTTTGGTTTTACATAGGCTTATATAGGGAAAATCTTTAAAAATCTTCTTCTCAGAAACCGCAAGGCCCAAGTCTTTGATATTTGGTGTGAAGCTTCATCTAGTGGCCCTCTATCAAGATTGTTCAAATTATAGCCATAGGGCCAAAAATGTCCCTGCCCCGAGGGCCTTTGGTTTTACATAGGCTTGTATAGGGAAAATCTTTAAAAATCTTCTACTCTGAAACCACAAGGCCAAGGTCTTTGATATTTGGTATGAAGCTTCATCAAATGGACCTTTACCAAGATTGTTCAAATTATAGCCCTGTGGTCAAAAATGCCCCCGCCCCCAGTGGCCTTTGGTTTTACATAGGCTTATATAGGGAAAATCTTTAAAAATCTTCTTCTCAGAAACCGCAAGGCCCAAGTCTTTGATATTTGGTGTGAAGCTTCATCTAGTAGACCTCTATCATGATTGTTCAAATTATAGCCCTAGGGCCCAAAATGCCCCCGCCCCGGGACCCTTTGGTTTTACATAGACTTATACTGGGAAAATCTTTAAAAATCTTCTCTGAAACCGCAAGGCCCAGTTATTTGATATTTGGTGTGAACTTCATCTAGTGGACCTCTATCAAGATTGTTCAAATTATAGGCCTTGGGCGAAAAATGCCCCCACCTGCAGACCCTTTGGTTTTACATTGGCTTATACAGTGAAAATCTTTAAAAATCTTCTTCTCCAAAACTGGATGGCCCAGTTCTTTGAAATTTGGTGTGTAGCTTCATCTAGTGGACTTCTACCAAGATTGTTCAAATCATAGCCCAAGGGTCAAAATGCTCCCCTCTCGGGGCCTTTCGTTTTAAACTTTTAACATTGACTTATCTTTGTTTTATTTCTACTTTATATAGGGAAATTTAAAACAAAAACTTCTCCCCTGAAACCGCAAGGCCCAGGTCTTTGATATTTGGTGTGAAGCTTCATCTAAATTGTTCAAATTATAGCCCTCGGAAATAGAAGTCAAGGCAATGAAAACCTTTGAAAATCTTCTTGTCTGAAAGCAGAAGGCCAAGGTCTTTGATATTTGGTATGAAGCTTTGTTTTGTGGATTTCTACCAAGATGGTTCAAATTTTAGCCCTGGGGGCAAAAATGGTCCGCCCCGGGGACCCTAAGGTTTATGTAGACTTATATAAGGAAAACCTTTAAAAATCTTGTCTGAAATCAGAAGTCTCTGTTCTTTGATATTTGGTATGAAGCCTCACCTTTTAGACCACTACCAAGATTAATCATATTATAGCCCGGAGCCAATAATGGCTCTCCCAGGGGCCCACTTGATACCCTATGGATCAGGTGAGCGATCCAGGGCCATCATGGCCCTCTTGTTATTTGTTGGTATGGAAATTAAAGAGAAACGATCAAGAGCTGATACAATAAAGTTAACAAAAACGGACCACAGGTTAACCGAGTCAACAGCTCTTTCCTAAATAGGTGGTGACTCTAGTCATTTGCGAATGTAATGTTGGGATACCATCAAGGGAAATGCGACGTGCATACCGGTTATAGATCAGAAAGCATAATATACAGCAGACCTTCGATGGCTCGAACACCGATGGCTCGTTTACCATGGCTGAGTCGAACCCATTCTTGAGCCTCTGAAGACATCCTCTACATAAGAAATAGTGGGAGATAATTTAGAAGATTTTAGTCTTTTATCTTGCAAATGTATGCTGTGAGGCGATTCTTATGAGTGCACACAGCATAAATTTATAATAAAGAAAGCCGAAAACATATCCAAAATCTCCTTCATGCCTCCTGGTATGGCGCTAATAGTAAACCACTCTGGCTCGAACTACCGCTGTCTCGAACGAATTTCCATGCCTCCAAAGGGGTTCGAGCCATCCAAGTACTACTGTATGAAGATTCCGCTGCTCATGAATGGTATAGCCAGCACCCATAACATACCCTTAGTCTAATACAAGGCTAAAAAAACTTTAGCAAGCAACAGTTATACAACGAGCTACGAATCTCGGTCAACTTACGACCTTCAATACAGTATCAATTGAGTGCAATATTGAGAAACCAAAACTAAAGAAAAGTAAAGAAAAAATCTTTGAAATTCATCACATCAGAAACCACACGCTCTATGAGTCTGAGATTTTATTGAATTATTCACCATAATAGCATATGCAGCTTTTATTTTCTTTTATGAAAACGGCGTTTTTGTTTGAATACTATGGTAACTTGTCATATCCATATAACTTAAAACGGGGAGAATTGAAAAATGCTATTTACTGCTAAGCAATTGCAGATATTTTGTCAAACCTTTTGTCTAAGTGTGTTTTGCGTAAGCTTATACAGGTTACATCACGAAAACCGCCTATATAAGTTTGACCCCCTTGAAACCCACTTTTATATAGTAAAACTGGGGTTTATAGGGTTAAATATGTTCTATAAAAGGGTTAACCCTTATTTTTCGTATTTCTGCTCTAAAATATAGATTGTGGAAACTCATTCGATCCGCCTCGACAAGGTGGTTCTAACGAGTACCTTAATCTATATTTTGAGCAGAAATGCGAAAAATATCACAATATATTACCTTAAAATGTTCGTGTTTTTGCTGTAAAGTTTACAATGCATTTATATAGGCGTGTTTTCGTAAATGGTTTCTATATTCACTGCAAACCTCCAGATAAATAATTTATTTTGATTTGTTTAACGGCCCGTTCAAGATTACGTCTACTTTTTCGAGCCGATCATTAATCGGAGGTGGGCGAACTCCAGAGTACACGGAGAAAAACTATTTTATTGGAGGGCTTAAATCGTCTTTACATGGCCACAATCCTCTCTCATCAATAAGATACAATTTATGTAAGGACAGTTATGGCATAATGAGTAATACAAGTTACCTTACTGTAAGGACAGGTATGGCATAATGAGCAATACAAGTTACCTTACTGTAAGGACAGGTATGGCATAATGAGCAATATAAGTTACCTTACTGTAAGGGCAGGTATGGCATAATGATCAATACAAGTTACCTTAGTGTAAGGGCAGGTATGGCATGATGATCAATACCAGTTACCTTACTGTAAGGGCAGGTATGGCATGATGAGCAATACAAAGTAGAAGTAAAACAAAGATCAGGAATTGATACAATTAACTTACTCCATCCATAAAAGACACCAAAGGGAAAGAAATACAAACATTAAGCGACCAGACCATAATGGAAACCTAAACAAAGGAAGGCCATATGGACAGTTACTTTCCCACAAAATGGCCATATGGCCATCCAAAATTAAAAGACACAAGTGACACACACAGTAAGTAACAAACAACAACATAAATAAATCGCCACAGAAGAGCCGCCTTGGAACGGTCAGTGGAAGACTTCCACTGGGGGGCTTAAATCGATTTTACGTGGCCGCAATCCTCGCCCTTACTTCCGCCGCGATTTAGACAAATAATTTGTTCAGTCCGCATGAAGGCCTCCTAACCAACCAGTGCAACACCCCCGTGAACACAGAAATCAAAGAACCACAGAGGCGAGACAACGGTGAGGACTCGACAGCAAGAAACCACTGAAATGCTGGAGCAAAAGAAAACCAACAGTTAGACTCCGATGAGCCCGACCAGAGAGTTTCCTTACTGTAAGGACAGGTATGGCATAATGAGCAAAACAAGTTACCTTACTGTAAGGACAGGTATGGCATAATGAGCAAAACAAGTTACCTTACTGTAAGGGCGGCATGTTATAATGAGCAATACAAGTTACCTTAGTGTAAGGACAGGTATGGCACAATGAGCAATCAAAGTTACCTTACTGTAAGGACAGGTATAGCATAATGAGCAATACGAGTTATCTTAATTTAAAGGTAACAATTTCTAATTCTTGGGATGTATGTATCCACAGCTGGAGAATGGAAATGAAAATGCAAGATGGTCACTGATGAGACCTGAATGGCTGAAACTATGCTTTCTGACCCAGACAAAATCTTATACACTCCATGGTCTTTAGTTAAATGCTGTAGTTCTTGCTTTCAAAGGACTAACACATTTGACTTCATCACAGCTGGTATTAAGGGAATGTGTGTCGGCCGCAAAAAGTGGCTATGCCCATCATCCTTGTGTGGGCTATATTTTCTTGTCCTGTTTGATCATTGATTCTGTTGAGAGATTTTGAAAATGTTAGAGAATTACTGATAAGGCCTTAATGGCCGAAACGATCTTGTCTAGCCCAGAGATCTTGTACAAGCTACATATTTCAGTTCTATGCTGTAGTTCTTGCTTCCATAGGATTACCTTTCCATAGAACAAATTTAAAAATCCAAAAACACTTTTCGTCTCCTGTACTGTTTATGGGATCATTAAGCGGGTAATGTATCAAGAGAACAAACATCTTTTGGAATCTAGCCTCCTTGATAATCATTATTCCCTTGTTCATCACGTAAACATGTCCGAGCAATGAACACCCCCTAAACCCAACTTTAAAAAGAGAAGCCTGGTGTTTATGGGGTATACAATATTTTTCATATTTCTGCTCCAAGCCATAGGCTGTACGGGCCTCCGTGGCCTAGTGGTTAAGAGCGCTGACTCTTGATCATAAGGTCTCTCACCGCTGTGGTTCGAGCCCCGCTCGGGTCACATGTGAGACGCCAAGTTCTGCAACGGAAGGTCAGGTGGTTTTTCTCAGGGTACTCCGGTTTTCGCCCACCTCTGATTAACGATCGGCTCGATATGAGTGAAAATAGTCTTGAAACGGCTGTAAAACCAATACCAAAAAAAAAAAGCCATAGGCTGTGGGTACTCGTTAGAACCGCCTAAATGAATACCCTATTGGTTTCATTGGGCGACAGGGCTTGAGATGTCATTTCATTTCAATGTCGGGTAAAAATTCCACAAAATTGGAAGCAACGTCTCCAAAATGACCTTTACAGTGTTGACGGGGACGTTAAACCTCAAATCAACCAAACAAACGAGATGGATATAGTGTTGTACATGGTACGGTGATTCATAGCTAACATTCTTGACTTTTTAACTGCAGGTCTGGTGTGGCAATATGCGGAAAGAAGCTGCCATCGGCTCTGTACAGACAGATGCACATAGTCCGAAGCGGTTTAGGTAAGCCTCCGATTGCCATCACGAAAACTTGCCTATATAATTTTGACCCCTTAAACCCCATATATGTAAAACTGGGGTTTGCAGGGTATACATTTTTTTCTTATTTCTGCCCAAAAACACAGATTGTGAGTATCCACTATCTATGTTTTGAGCAGAAATAAGAAAAATGTCACTTTTTTTTCACCTGAAAATTTTCATTTGTCGATGGTAAAATTTACAATGTATTTTATAGGCGTGTTTTCGTAATGGAAACAAACCTAATATAGATACAAATACGTTGTAAAGTGCACGGCGACAACTTATTATTTCTGCTCAAATAGATTGTGGTTGCACGTTGGAACCGCCTCATTGAGCGCTTCAAACGAGTGCCAACAATCTATATTTTAGACTAGAAATAAGAAAAATAAGATTTAGTCCTGAAAACCACAGATTTTCTATAAGAAAGTTGGGTTCAAAGGGGTCAAAATTATGCATTTACAGGGATATGTTCGTGATGACTGGAATTTTAGCTAGGCGTTTTATACACAATCGACACCTAAAATTCTAACATTAAAAATAAATTTCAGAATGAACTTTATTGTATTGTAAATATGGTAAAATGTAATTTAGCTCCACCAATTGTTTGTTTGTTTGATTTGAGGTTTAACGTCCCCGTCAACACTGTAAAGGTCATTTTGGAGACATTGCTTCCAATTTTGTGGGACTTTTACCCGACGTTGAGATGAAATGACATCTCAAGCCCTGTCACCCAATGTAACCCATAGGGTTTATAAACATGGACGGGCTGACTCGCACCGCTTTGCCCGGGCAGGCTTAGTTCCTCTAAGCAGTTTACTAGTACTCTAGTGCGGGTCGGATTAAGCTCTTCGTGGAAGCATCGTGCAGCCCATATATTTCTTCAGCCCCGATGGGCGGGGGCTGCATTTAGCTCCACCAACTGCCTAAAATCACACGAAGAGCATTTTGGAATTTTAGCTCCTGCTGCTGTCTTCATCACAATTTAAATACAGTAGAATTTCGATGGCTCGAACACCGATGGCTCGTTTACCATGGATGAGTCGAACACATTCTTGAGCCCCCAGCGAAATCCTCTACATAAGAAAAAGTGGGGGATAATTAAGGAGATTTTAGTTTTTATCTTGCAAATGTATGCTGTGTGTACTCATTAGAATCGCCTCGATGAGGCGATTCTAATGAGTACACACAGCATACATATTCATTATAGAACACCGAATAGATGTCTAAAAGTATCTCGTTGTGCCTCCTGACAGTAAGCTCAGTGGCTCGAACTACCCCTGTCTCGAACATATTTTCGAGGCCCCGAAGGTGTTCGAGCCATTGAAGTTCGACTTTAACCACTTAAATGATATTTCCGTTACAAAAAGAAGTTACTTATTTAAAATGTACCAGCATACCGTGTGTAGGCCATAATCGACTCCTAGTGCTTTACAATAGTTTAGTTCGTAGTTGTTTTGTTTTGTTTTGTTTTTTGTTTTTTTTCGTGTGTTTTTTGTGGGTTGTTTTTGTGTTTTTTTGTAAATATCGTACCTCGATTCTCGAAAACCTACTTGATAAATATTCACGGAAGAAGACTTATTGGCCGTAACTAGATAGTCTGATGCAGGAAACTGTTTTTGTTCATATACCGAATACACCGGTGCACAGCATTTCCTACAATTAACATGTGCGCCCAGCGAAGACTCAGATCAGCCTGCGCATCCGTACACTACAATGAGTCTTCGCTGTGCGCTGTAAGGGTACCTAAAGGCACATTGCTCCTTCATGCAGCAAGAGAAGTCTCTGGTCAGACTATATTGATGCGTATGGTGATCTGATTCTTCGCTTGGCGCACATGTAAGTTGTAGGAAATGCTGTGGCCAGTCTCATATTTGCCATACTATCATATACAGTCGAACTTCAATGGCTCAAACACCTTTGGGACCTCGAAAATCTGTTCAAGACAGGGGTAGTTCGAGCCACTGAGGTTACTGTCAGGAGGCATAACGAGATACTTTTAGACATCTTTTCGGTGTTCTATAATGAAAATGTTTGCTGTGTGTACTCATTAGAATCGCCTCATCGAGGCGATTCTAATGAGTACAGACAGCATACATTTGCAAGATAAAATACTAAAATCTCCTTAATCATCCCACCACTATTTTGTATGTAGAGCATTTCGCTAGGGCCTCAAGAATGGGTTCGACTCATCCATGGTAAACGAGCCATCGGTGTTCGAGCCATCGAAGTTCTACTGTATAGCTACAGCAAGATCTCCGCTACATGTTGGCTAGCAAAGAATGCACTGGTAAGACAGTGCGTAGATGTTCAATGGAGTCTTGACTGAAGCAAATGATTGGCCATCGCCTCCATAATGACCATTTTATGATGCTACACATTATTTCTTTGCTATTGTGACAAAAATCGCCGGTTTTTCGCCGTGCGTATAAGATGAGGTAACACTAAATGCCGAAATTATTGTTCGACTAAATACCCAAGTAAGTATGGGTTACCCGAAATACATTCGACTTTACTGAGCTTATTCACGTGAACCTATTTTATACTTTCAACTTAGTTTGTTTCGGTTTTATTTTGATGGACAGTTTATATGTATAATTATATCAGGCATTTGGAGATATTTGGACGGGTTTTTAAAAAAATCCGTCCTTTTAAATAGCGATGTCCGAGCGGGCGGGCGACGGGCGGGCGGGCGGGTGGGCGGCGGTCCGATGTTTACCTTTTGGTTAACATTTTTTCAAAGTGATATGCTAACTTTATTCTTAAGTGGATTGCTTTCATGTTATGAATGCTTCATTGGAGATATTCCTTTCAAATACAATCCATTACTGGCATCAAGGATCCAAGTTTTGGTGAAAATTACCATTTTTCGAACTTCAGCTTTTCAGGTTTACCTTTTGGTTAACCTTTTTTCAAATGACAGTGAAGTGGATAGAGTGCAGTACTATGGATCAAGGTCTTATGAGTTTGAATCCCAGTGGAGGATTTTTTTTTCTTCGCACGAATAAATATACACTGTCATTATCGCACTGCACGATGAAGTCTTGGGTTCAAGGTCAAGGTCACTGTGTCTATTTTTAGAAAAAAACTTTGTTTTTGCTCTAGCATCTACATTTATAGATGGAGTTTAATATTACTTCACAAAAATATTGCTTATGATGATATGTTGAGCAAGTTCGACTTTTAGGGTCCTGGTCCCAAGGTCAAGGTCACTGTGGCTATTGTTAGAAAAACTTTGTCATTGTTCTAGTGCTTACATTTATTGATGGATTTTAATATAACCTCACACAAATGTTCAATATGATAATATCTTGAGCATGTTTGACTTCCAGTATCCTGAGCTGTATGTCAAGGTCACTGTGGCTATTTTTAGAAAAACTTTGTCATCGCTTGAGCGCCTACATTTATTGATGGATTTACACATAACTTCAAACAAATGTTGGATATGTCAATATCTTGAGTTAGTTTGACTTTCAACTCTGGGCTCAAGGTCAAGGTCTGTGCTGGACCAAGAGGTTGTGAGTTCAAATTATGGTGGAGGAATTTTTTACTTCTTTTTTGCAAAGGCTTGAAAACAGCATTTAATTCTTGTACGTTTGTAATTAGGGATACTTTTTGATACTCTTTCAACTTCTGCAGTCTGTTTAGCTCTTTCACATAAGAAAATGGCTTTCGGGGGCAAAACAGTCGAAATTGGAGTTGTATTTTTGTTTTATATAAAATCACTTATAACAGATTTCTTGTTAGGGGTGTTGTTTGATTTTTTTTAATTGCTGTGGTCTGTTTGACTCTTTATGAAACGAAAATGAAAAACCCGTCCATAATGCCGTTGGCATTTTCTTGTTTTCTATTGTTTAGTTGGCAAACCGGCTGCACGTTTAACACGTGATCTTTTGATGTCATTGCCAGGCGGTTCAAATATGTACCAACAATCTAATTATATATTTTGAGCAGAAACAAAAAAAAAAAAAATCTCATTTTTTATTTACAAAAAGTTTTTGTTTTTCGCCGATACAATTTTCGATGTATTAAAAAGGCGTGTATTTGTAATGCGAAAATGTCATTCACGCATTACGAAAACATGCCTGTATTATTTTGACACCCTTAAACCCCACTTTTATATAGTTAAACTGGTGTTTACAGGGGTATACCTTATTTCTCCTTTTTCTACTCAAAAACATAGGTTCTCAAAAACATGATGCGGTTCTAACAAGTACCTACAATCTATGTTTCCGCAGAAATATGAAAATGATCAGAAATTTTAACTGAAAATATCATAAGTTTTGGTGGTAAAATCTTCAATATACAGTAGAACTTCGATGGCTCGAACAGCAATGGCTCGTTTACCAATGATGTGTCGAACGCATTCTTGAGGCCCTAGCGAAATCCTCTACATAAGAAATAGTGGGGGGGGGGGGTAATTAAGGAGATTTTAGTCTATTATCTTGCAAATATGTATGCTGTTTGTACTCATTAGAATCGCCTCGATGAGGCGATTCTAATGAGTAGATTCTAATGAGTACACACAGCATACATTTTCATTATAGAACACCGAAAAGATGTCTAAAAAGTATCTCGTTATGCCTCCTGGCAGCAACCCTCGGTGGCTCGAACTACCCCTGTCTCGAACAGATTTTCGAGGTCCCAAAGGTGTTCGAGCCATTGAAGTTCGACTGTATATACATTGTATTTGAACAGAACATTGGCTGTATTTCTGGCCATTATTTCAACTGCTTGCTGAGCATTCTAAAAGTCCTACAGTGGTTAAACAAACAGCTACGAAATGTGTTTGCCACAACCGGTGCTTTGTAGCGACTGCACACAGTGCGTTGTACAGAAAATGGATAATACCAGTACAAGAAAATCACTGCACGCGTAGTAATCGTGTTTTCCGTTGTTATACGATAGGAATGGAACAATAACAGAGCCGAAACTGATTGTATCAGAAACATTAAAATCACAGATGAGATCAAGACATCGCAAGGTCTTTCTAAACTTGCAGCAGATTTACCGACTAAACGACAGAATAAATATCAAAATGCCTAACATAAACCTAAACTGCAGTCTAATCTGTGCTACTTACGCCCAGTGTCCTTACCAAGCTTAGATACAAGATACTCGTAAAACAAGAACAGGATAGCTTTAAGATACCTTTACGCCTATTTCGCCGACTCTAGTGCATTTGAAAGCCCACGCCGGAGCGTTGCAGGCAGTAACCGCCAGTGCTTTTTGACTCACCAGTGCGTTATTTTTCATTTGATAGTGCCAAAATATATGACGCGCAAATATTTGGGAAAAGCTAACTTTCTCATTGTTACTATAGAAACGCTATAATTAAGGCAGTATTTTATCGTTTCAGGGTGATAGGGACTCTACAGAATTCTCCAGAGTTTTCTAGAGCATTTAAATGTCCACCTAGTAGTGTAATGAACCCAGAAAAGAAATGTTCGGTTTGGTAAAACCTGACAGTCTAATATATTCTGGAATATCAAAATGATACTGAAATACCTGGTCACGTGATGATTACTGTAGAACAATAGGTTTTGTTTGTTTGTTTGTTTGTTTTGGAGTTTTACGGCCCAGTCAACACTATTTAGGTCATTTTTGAGCCGGTCAGTTTACCTATCAACACTTTCCTGGGCAGGCTTATACGTAAGCGGTTAACCAGTACAGTGCACATTCTTTCGCCAGAAACTGACAACTGCCCTTCTTGAATCAGCGGAAGGGAGAGAATGACCGTAGAAAAGATTTCATGATCAATCTCCACGAAAGAATGTTGCCGACCCCGGCGGGAGTCGAACCCGCGTCCTCCTGATCACCAGTCAGACGCGCATCCGACTGAATAGAACAATAGGTACTTCCCCACGATATACATTAACCAATTTTGTACCAGAAACCCCATAACGGGAAATTAGCAAACTGTGCAGGCCTAGATCAGACGCCGCGGCGTCTGATCAGGTCCTACGATATTTACAAAAAAAAAAAGATCAACCATATTCCAAATAAATTTGAAGAAAACACAACCTGACACACCTAAATTTTGAAATGGACTTGTGCTATATATAAGGTGGAAGATTCCATTTGGTACAAAGATGGTTAACCCTTGTCCTGCTAATCCCGGATATGCCTTATCTTTGAAACAATGTAGATCCAGATCAGATGGCTTCTGATGAAGCCATCTGATCAGGATCTACATTGTTTGTCATTCAGATTGTGAATTTGTTGTAATAATTTACTACAGGTAATCTGATTGGTTGATAATCGGTAGTGGGTGTGGCATATATGAATATTCAGCAGGACAAGGGTTAATGGTTAAACGAAATGTCTAAGTTCCCGTCGCGGACTATTTTCCCGCCATACCTTCAATCACCATCCATCACGTGAACAAGTCCGTGAAATGAACACCCCCCTAAACCCCACTTTTTATAGAGAAAACTGGGGTTTAAGCGGGTAAACATTAATTTTCTTAATTTTACTCCAAGACATAGGTTGTGGGTACTCGTTAGAACCGCCTCAATGAGGCGGTTCTAACGAGCACCCACAACCTCTGTTTGTAGTATTTATAAGAAAAATATCGCATATTTTAATCAGAAAAGTAGCCATTTTGGAGATGTGAAAAAATGCACTATGTCATACGGGCGTGTTATCGTAATGCAGAGACCATAGACGCATCAGTTCTGTTAGTGTTTTGATATTTAACACTTATCCTGTTGTCCATGACAACTCCTACCTTTGCAAACAGTGTAGATCCACATGACGAAAACACGCCTATACAAATACATTGCCACTTTTATCGCCGAAAAAATGAAGATTTTAAGATGAAAAATTGTGATATTTTTCTTATTTCTGCTCAAAATATAGATTGTGGGCAGTCGTTAGAACCGCCTCATCGAGGCGGTTCTAACGAGTGCCCACAATCTATATTTTAGAGCAGAAGTAAGAAAAATAAGGTATACCCCCTGAAACCCCAGTTTTACTATATAAAAGTGGGGTTCAAGGGGGTCAAAATTATATAGGCGTGTTTTCGTAATGCAGATCAGATGGTTTCTGAAGAAGCCTTGTCCTGCTGTTCATGACAACCCATACCTTTGCAGACATTGTAGATCCAGATCAGATGGTTTCTGAAGAAGCCTTATCCTGCTGTCCATGACACCCCCTACCTTTGCAAACAGTGTAGATCCAGATCAGATGAAAAAGCCATCTGATCTGGATCTACACTGTTTGGCATCCAGTTTGTGAATAAGCTGGAATAAATTACATAAATTAATCTGATTGGTCAAAAGTCAGAAATGGGCGTGGCTTAATTTATTACGCAGCGGGATAGGGGTTAAAATGTTCAGTTTAATAATTGTATAAACTCCAGTTTGTTTATTGTTTTGTATTGAAGTGTTACGCCACTGTCAACAATATTGAGCTCATTTTGGAGACGTTGTTTCCAGTTTAGTGGGTCTTTGCTCGAAATTTAGGTGAAACGACATTTCAAGCCCTACCGCCGAAAGAAACCGGTAGGGTTTATTTACAGGGACTGTCCGACTCGCACCACATTGCAAGGGCAGTCTTAGACCTTCTAAACGGTTTACCAGTACGCCAATACAAACAAACAAACAAACAAACCAGTATGCGTGTCCGGTCCGTTTTAGCTCTTAAAGACAGGACTGGACTATTTAATGGAGCACAGGAAAACCTGAGTCATTCTTTGTCTGACCTCTGAAGGGTTAACATCAAATTATATTTATCTGATTGGCTGTAAATGGTGAGCTACTGTGACATCACAATGATTGACACTTTAATAGTAAGTGATTGACAGTTCTGCTCTGTTTGAAGCTAACCTTGTTATCTCAATTATGTAACAGCAGGCACACTCAATAATTGGTTTCAATAGACAAACAAGACAATTTAGTCATGATTAATGTACTTATTTTTGTATTTTTAAATTACAAAGAAACAAAATACATACATATTTCATAAAAGTTAATTATATAGCATATTTTGTTCTAATATACCCAAAAAATAAAAATATATAATAAAAAGTTAAAGCTTCAAATCTGTTGAAAGATTATACGTTGACACCGTAGAAAATAGCTTCTTCTGATAAATAAATAAATAAATAATGTTTGAATGAAAGAATTGTTTTTTATTTTGATAAAATAGAAAGATTTTCCCACTATTCTTCTTGTTTTTCTTCTTATAGAAGAAGAAAAATAAAAAGTAAACTGAATTATACACATGCAGTTTCAGTAAAATAAATTAAATAAAATTGTCACAGCTAAACAACTGATGGAATGGCTCAATGAATAAAACAGATGTCCAGGCTTATCTCATTCTAATACTAGTTTAGATTTTTTAAATATAATTTGGTTTTTGGGTGCTCGTTAGAATGGTCTTAATCAGGCAGTTCTAATGAGCACGCACAATATACTATCAAGTGAGGGTATACATTTGTATGGCCTCAATGAGGCAATTCAAACGAGCCCCCACAATATACTATAGAGTGTTGGTTTGATTGTTTGATTTGATGTTTAACGTCCCCGTCAACATTGTAAAGGTCATTTTGGAGACGTTGCTTCCAATTTTATGGGAGTTTTACCAGACATGACATCTCAAGCCCTGTCGCCCAATGAAACAAATAGGGTTTATAAGCATGGACAGGCCGACTCGCACCGCATTTCCTGGGCAGTCTTAGATCCTCTAAGCTGTTTACCAGTACTCGTGTGCGGGTCGGTTTCAGCTCTGCTAGGAAGCATCATGCAGCCCATATATTTCTTCAAGCCCCGATGGGCAGGGGCCGATAGAGTGTTAGTACTAGGTCTATTTCTAATGAGTACTAGGACTAGCATTTTACACATACAAATGTTCAATTAGGTGGTTCTAACGATTTTTCTGTTAGAACTGTGTTATATCCCAAAATCTTTTTTACAGTGAATCATGTTACAGAGAGGTTATTGTGTACAGAGAAAAATATGAAAACACACATTATATTTCTTCCAAACCTAAATTGACATTCAGATAAAATCGTTTTCTGATTTCAGTCAAGTTTGCTATTTTATTTTCTGCTACACAAAACTAGATTTTTTTCTATTCAAATGTTAATAAATAAATAAATCTTTGTTTATGAAGCATAATTTATGTCCAATTTTTGAAGGTATTTGTTTGATAAATATATGGACAACAGCTGATTATTACAGTCAATTATATCCTATAATCCTTATCAGTTTTATGGCCCCTATAGGTAGCCAGCCCACCAAGACTAAGCCACACCCACTTTTATCTACTGGTTACCTGTACATGTTTAGGCTGGGAACCAGACCCCCCGGCATGAAAATCCTGTCTTTAAAGGCATTTATTCTGTAACAGTAAAACACACCGTGTGTCCATAATTGTTTTATTGCCCCCTGTGATATACTGACTATAGCAGATCAAAGGCGGCCCTTAATAGGGTGATTAGTAGCTCTTGTTGAATCCCCTGACTGAGACACTTAAGGGGAAAACCAATACTGTACACCAGTCAACAGTAAGTAATTTATTGATTTTCCCCAAGGCGGCCCCTTACATGTTGAAGACAGAGGACTTCTCTCCAGTGAGCACTGAGGGCTACATAATATTATGTAATGAAATGATAGTCCTCAATAATCAAGAATAAATGCCTTTAAAATTAACGGAAGCACCAAGCAACCAAATCCTCTAATCCCAGATGGGCTGGTGGGGTGGGGGTTGCTATCATAAAGAGTCTAACTAACCTTTACCACTCTCCAGGCAAAATCAACAGACGACAAATTGTTGATATTTTCTTAATTTTCCTGTTTTCTGGGGAAATTGGAAACACATTTTAAAATGTCATCTGCTTCAAAAAAAATACCCAGGATGCAGAGTGTTAACCAATATTGTCATGTGATCTTTGTTTCCAATGAAAACATTTACAGCCTCAATACAGTCCAACCCATTACGATAACACACCCGCTCGTCGTTTATCATTTTTAACATCTCCTAAATTGCTACTTTTTATGAAAATCCGTGACATTTTTGTTTTTTATATATGCTGCAAACATAATTTGTAGGTGCTCGTGAGACGTAACGGTGTCCTCCTGGAATTACTCGTATAGTGGCACTTCATTTCTTGCATGCCAGATAAGAAAATCCTTGGTTTTAGCCTGGGATAGAAATTCTGTTCCAACGCTGATGTTCTTACCCAGGCAAACTATATTCAATCAGGTTTTGTTACTTGTACGCGTCATCAAGATAATCACTTTATTAAGTGTTTTTTCTTAATGCACCATAAGATATTAGAGTTTTTTCCCTTGCCTAAAAAGTTAAAATGTCACTCCATTTAGTGATATAGCATTCAACACATCACGAAAACACGCCTATATAATTTTGACCCCCTTGAACCCCACTTTTGTATAGTAAAACTGGGGTTTCCGGGGTCGTTAGAACCGCCTCCATGAGGCTGTTCTAAAGAGTGCCCACAATCTATATTTTGAGCAGAAATAGGAAAAATATCACAATTTTTCATCATAAAATTTTCAATTTTTCGGCGATAAAGGTGGCAATGTATTTGTATAGGCATGTTTGCGTAATGACTTTTCATGGGGTATATCACTTGAGTAGCGGACCCACCAAGCTAACGTCACGATAACAGCGGATTCTTTTAGCAGGTGCCCTCATATCTTTATTGGGTGAGTGTCAGGATTTCTACCCGACGCGTACATAGTTTTCTTTGTTTGATTATATACATAAAAGAATGAAGTATCCTGACAATTTGCCGTCACTTTCTGGAAAATTCGTTAAATGCTTGCAAATAGCACCCGAAATTGACTGAAAATTCAGGAAAACTGACTTTTTTATCCCTTTTTCTCCAAAAATCTTACAGACTTCTTTTTGCACCCTATGTATAATACATGTAACGCCAATGAGTTCGTGGTGATGTTGGGACTATTGTGAGACAGGCGATAATTTCTACAATTTACATATTTAGCAAGTATTTACAATGCATTTTTCATGCAAGTGCAATGTATCACGTCATTAGGTGATATTGATCACGTATACAAGTAACCAACCAGACGGATATTAGTATAGCACATGCGTATGCCAAATAATACTTTAATACTCCCTGCCCTGCATCATAGTGTAGTTTATATTTTCTTGTCTTTTGGGATCATTGATTCCATCCTGGAATTTTAAAAATATTTTAGGGTCACTGATGAGGCCTAACTGGCCGAAACTAGCTAGTCTGGCCCAGAAACAGAAAAAAATGTACAGCTCATATTTTCTAGTTCTGTGGTGTATTCCTTGCTTCCAAAGGATAACCCTTTTATAGAACATATTTAAATAAAGTAAACTAATATTTTTCCGAATCTAATATGGTGTTTTATTGTAGATGGGCGTATCAAACCCTCAGAAAAGAAATTCTGTTCTTACCCTGGTGTTCTTACCCAGGCAAACTACATAAGTAAATCATGCGTAAAATAGAGAATATGTTCTATAGAAGGGTTATCATTTGGAAGCAAGGAATGCACCACAGAACTGAAAAATATGGAGTGTGCATGTTTCTGGGCCAGACTAGCTAGTTTCGGCCAATAAGGCCTCATCAGTGACCCTCAAATATTTTCAAAATTCCGCAATGGAATCAATGACCCCAAAGGACAAGAAAATATAAACTACACTATGCTGTAGGGCAGGGAGACTTTTTACGGCCGCCACACATTCCCAGACACCAGCTGTAGTGACGTTAAATATGTTCTATAGAAGGGTTATCCTTTGGAAGCAAGGAATGCACCACAGAACTGAAAAATATGGAGTGTGCATGTTTCTGGGCCAGACTAGCTAGTTTCGGCCAATTAGGCCTCAGCAGTGACCCTCAAATATTTTCAAAATTCCACAGTGGAATCAATTACCCCAGAAGACAAGAAAATATAAACTACACTATGATGTAGGGCAGGAAGCCTCCGTGGTCGAGTGGTTACCCTACTCGCCTTGTAAACCAGGAGTCGCAGGTTCGATCCCGGGCTTCTCCAGACTTTCGTATGAGTCTTTAAACCTAGGTCCCGTCTCCGTATGACCTTAGCTGTTGGTGGGACGTAAAACTGAAACACTCACTCACTATGCGAAAAATAAAACGCCAGATAAAGTAAAATGAAAATATTCGGTCGTGTTGGGCAAGTGAAAGAGTCTCGTATGGTGTTCTGTTGTAGATGGACGTTTCTAACGCTCGGGATATCTGTACTGAGCGTAAACACGACACAGCCTCCGTTCCGCTCAACAGATCATCCCTCGGGTTGGAAACGCACATCTACAACAGAATCCCATATCAGACTATTATTTTGTAGTGAAACTTCCGGCAGACTCTTTCATGGGTGACCGATTCTCCATGACTCAATCGAACTCGTGTATGAATATTTCTTGAGACGACGACGATGACGACGGAGAGTTTCCTACACTATAAGCACTCCCGGAGCCTTCGGCTCTGGTGAGCTATAACGCTTCAATTTTGTGACATCATCTAGAAGATTTTTTTGACGCGGATGTCAATGAAAGTAAGCACAAAAGATCCGATGTCAACTAATGCATGTCGAACCACGCCCTAGTTTAGCAATGTGCATTAATGGAAATATTTCAAAGGGGCGGAATCTTATAGCTTTTGTGAAGCAGATTTTGTTCATATGAAACTAAAGACAGTATTACCTTCGAAGGAGGCTCTTCGATTTTACCTTCCCCACAGGTTCTGGGAAGTCAAGTATTGCAGAGTTTGTGCCAGTGACATTTATATTTCTTCAACAGTGCGGCCTTTTTGATTGATTGCACAAAACAATACACACTGCGAAATAGGATCATATGTGAAAAGAGCTATGCATAAAAGGATACAGTGTGCCATCATGTCAACAAGCCCATGCAATAAATACCCTTTTAACCCCCACTTTGTGAAGAGAAAACTAGGTTTTGATGGGGTAAACATTATTTTTCTTATTTCTACTCCAAGACATAAGTTGTGAGTATTCGTTTCATTAAGATAACACGTGTGCATCATAGTGCATTTTTACATCGCCAAAATGTCCAAAATCCGTGATGTTTTTGTGATTTATACTGCAAACATAGGTTGTGTGGTGCTCGTGTACCCACAACCTATTTCATGTAGCAGAAATAAGAAAACAATGTATACCCCCATAAACCCCAGTTATCTCGTTATTAAGCGGTGTTTATGGGGCGGTAATCATTTGACGGATTTTGTGATAATCCATTTTGTTTTAGATACGCATTGGTTTCACTGCTAAGTATAAAATTAAAGACGATGCATTTTTTTCGATAAATACCAATATTACATCGAAGGTGTTAAAACATATTTCATGAAGGATTTCTAATTCATCAGCACAACATCTCCGAGAACATAAAATCAAACAAACACAGAGTTGAAACAAGAATGAGGTCTCAACAGCAAGAAATAAGTGACATGCTGTAGCAAAAGAAAACCGACAGTTGGACTCCAGTGGGTCGGACCAGTAACAGAGCATCAGGCACCAACCGACATTACTTCAAAAGTAATTCTTTAGGTTGGAGCCATCATAGAGTGTGGAGCTCGACCCGTCGGTGTCAATCAAAGAGGGAGGCAAACAAACAACCATGCAGCTATCGAATACTCAGATAACCAAGCGCTTACACGCATTCTGATCTTGAGTCTCCCATTGCATTACGACAACACGCCTATACAAATACATTGTAAACTTTACCGCCGAAAAAACGAGAATTTTAAGAAGAAAAATTGTGATACTTTTCTTATGTCTGCTCAAAAAATAGATTGTGGGTACTCGTTAAAACCGCCTAACAATCTATATTTATGGGATTAATAAGAAAAATAAGGTTTACCCCTGATAAAACCTAGTTGTACAATATAAAGGTTGGGTTCAAGGCGATCAAAATTATAAAAGCGTGTTTTCGTGTTGGTTTCTGGATCCAGTTGCCCAAAGCCACGTTATCTTGACGAGCTCGTAAGTGGTCAAATTATTAACTATTCTAGCAGGTACAGTATCTAACATTTTTGTATTTTTCCTGACCAAATGTGAGCAGGTTTTGCATTTGTAAAAGCTGCTCATATAATTTCAGCAAACTTATTAGCAATTTTTCCATTTTAAATGATCAGTGTTTTAACGATTCGTTAACTAATGACATCGTTTCTTCTTAAAATTTTCGTCTGTTCGGTGGTAATATTTACAATGTATTTGTATAGGCATGTTTTCGTAATAAGCCTTTCTGTCGTGATTAATTTTGTTATAGTTTGTCTTTGAGTGTGGGTATCGCTTGTAATTTTTCTTTTGGATAGCCAATTGGCCATTTTGTCAGAAAGTTACTGTCCTTTTGGTTTTCCGGTTTTGATGTTTCCATTAGGGTCTAGTTGTTTCATGTTTGTGTTTCTTTCCCTTTGGTGTCTCTGATGGGAGCTGTGGGTTAATTGTATCGATTCCTGGCACACTTCTATTTTTATGCTTCCGTTCATTCATCATGAAAACAAGCCTATATATATTTTGTTTTAAATTTTGCAAGTCTCGCTACCTTGGACATCTCCTTCCTGATGACGGGGATTTCCATGGAGTGTGGGTCATGTTTGCTAATGTTGTCTCGTTGGGGGACGCCTAAAAGTCCTAGGGTAGTCATCTCTTGCCTGATGCCTCCAGCTGACCTGTCTCATGGGCTACGTCGGACGGTGTGTGCTCGGAGAGGGATGTGCTGTGTTTACCGGGTCTTGTCCATCATCAGTTTCGATATCAGAAATTTGGGATTGAGACACACTGATGAAGATTAAATATCAGAAAGGCCCCTGTGTCATTAAATTTGGTATAGTTACACCTTAATTGCAACCACTTTAAATCTCTTCTAGTGGATGATTCGTTCGTTCCCGAGGGCATCATCAGCTCAGTATCAGTACCTTAGTGCTGAGGTTGATACTGCGGTGTTCACGTCAGTACTCAAGTACTGATTTTAATAACTATATTATATCTTAAATTTTTGCAGTATAAAATTATGTTTTTTTTCTAAAACTAACACTGACTTGTCAGGTGAGACATGTATCTTAGCGGATTTGGTTGCCACTTTTTGTTTTATTTTAAATTTTGAAAGTCTCGCTACTTTGGACTTCTCCTTCCTAATGCCCGGGACTTCCGTGGAATGTGGGCCATGTTTGCTGGAGTTGGCTCGGTGGGGGACGCCTCTAAGTCCTAGGGTAGGCGTCACTTGCCTGATGCCTCCAGTTGACCTGTCTCATGGGCTACGTCGGTCGGTGTGTGCTCGGACGGCGGGTGTGATGTGATTGCCGGGTCTTTTCCATCATCCGTTTCGGTTTCAGAACTTTGGGGTTGAGACACACTGATGAAGATTACATATCAGAAAGGCCACTGTGTCACTAAAAATGGCATAGTTACACCTTAACAAGAACTGCCTCGTGTAGGCGCAATCAATATTTTGAGCAGAAATAAGAAAAATCGATCACAGTTTTTCATCTTAAAATTTTCATTTTCCCCGCGAGACAATTTACAATGTACATGTATTTGAATAGGCGTGTTTTCGTAATGTATTCAGTTAGTAAAACTTTGAGATGACCACAGCAGCTGCAGTTACAACTACGCTAGTGTCTGTCAGTAGATTATAAGAAGCGCTTGTCAAGTGAGCAACATTCTTCTTGTAGTCCTCCAAACAGACTTGTATACTTATGTTTCGGGTGGCTGTAGAATTAACAGGATCATTGTTAAAGTCAAAGATCTTCTTAACAAGATTTATCTTTGAAGCCGCGTTTGCGCGGTTCATAAGGTTGTCATAAGCCGTTCCATCCAGGATTACCGTTGGACACGTGTTGAAATCCATATAATAGGTAAAGCTCCTCACTGCGCAGAATCCAGCGTCTCCGGCTATGTGGATAAAAGTGGAATTCTTAAGGAATTCATCAGTATCGCCAGTTTCGTGTACATCAAATGTAATATATTCTCCAGCGTCAAGCTGAATCAACATTTCTTTTCCGATCATTTCGGAAGCTGTTCTTATAATGAAATCTGCTTCACAATTGCCGCTGGTATAAAAGCTGAGATCCAAACTGACAAATAACGGCAGGGAGGTTTTACCAACTTTTTTATTCACATTGGATACATCAATAAAATCCATGCATCTTCCACAACCCACCTTCCTGAATCCAAGCTTTTTGTGGACTTTGCGATGAATGGTTTCAGCGAGATTTTCGATACTGTAATCTGATTGGTCATTATCCCCATATTTCATTTTTTCCCAGATCGGATAAAGCATGTATTTTACTTTGATACCTAGGAAATAGATTTTCTTTGTCCTTTGTCGGCAGGCACCATACCATGGAAACCATAGTAGTGGACAATGTAGCTTCAAGCAGCCCACCTGAAAATACAATACGATAAGCTACATTACGAAAACATACGGAACCCGGGAAGGGACATGATTTTTTATTTTTATTATGTTGTGCGAACAAGATAATATCTTGAGCGGACAAGATATTATCTTGTTCGGACAACATATTATGTTGTGCGGACAAGATATTATCTTGTGCAGACAAGATATGATCTTGTTCGCACAACATAATATCTTGTGCGCACAAGATATTATCTTGTTCGCACAACATATTATCTTGTTTGCACAACATAGATCTTGGGAAGTTGTGCAGACAAGATATTATCTTGTGCAGACAAGATATTATCTTGTGCGGACAAGATATTATCTTGTGCGGACAAGATAATATCTTGTGCGGACAAGATAATATCTTGTGCGCACAAGATCTATATTGTGCAGACAAGATATTATCTTGTGCGGACAAGATAATATCTTGTTCGCACAACTTAATATCTTGTGCGGACAAGATAATATCTTGTCTGCACAAGATAATATGTTGTCCGCACAAGATAATATCTTGTGCGGACAAGATATTATCTTGTCCGCACAAGATATTATCTTGTCCGCACAAGATAATTTGTTGTCCGCACAAGATAATATCTTGTCCGCACAAGATATTATCTTGTGCGCACAACTTATAAAATAAAAAAAAAATCATGTCCCTTCCCGGGTTCCGTAAAAACACGCCCATTCAAATATATTGAAAATTTTGACAACCACAAACTGCTTCTCAAAACATAGATTGGTGATACTCGTTGGAACAGAGTACCTACAATCCATGTTTTTGAGCAGAAATAAGAAAAAATAATGCACAACCCTGAAAACCTCAGATTTTCTATATAAAAGCTGGGTTTAAGGGGGTCATAAATATTTAGGCGTGTTTTCGAAAAGACTCATCCGAGCGGAATACAAGTAAACAATTGCCCATGTTGGAGCAAAGGAGGAAGCGCTGCGAAAATAACTTTTGTTACCTTTATCCCGCTGCATAAATTAATTTAGCCACACCCATTTAAGTTTCAACCAATCAAATTATTTCATGTAATTTATTCATTCAAATTCACAAACTGAATGACATACAGTGTAGATCCTGATCAGATGGCTTCTTCAGAAACCATCTGATCTGGATCTACACAGTTTGCAAAGATATGGGTTGCTATGTTCAGCAGGTTGCTGTGTTCAGCAGGATAAGGTCAATATCATTAAAAGGTTTCATAATTTTGCATGTCAGTAGAAGGTCAGACCTCATAGATGAGACGAATCAGCCTTTTCTTACTGATTCATTATAAAAAAGTTGTGTAAAGTCATTACTAATTCAAGCTAGTGCAAATCATTAAAAATCAGTTGGTTGCGCAAGAGAATGAAACATAATGAGCATTTCGTCGGAAATATGTTTTATAAGGGCTGATTGATATGTTGTGAGCCTCATAGTGAAGGATTTGAATTTATTTGGACATATTGTATTATTTTATTAACATAATCCCCTTCAGTATCTATACACTTTTGCCAGCGGTGTTTAAGGGCCTCCCCAATGCCACTTTTTCAGAACTCTTTTTCTTGATTGTTCACAAAGTCATCCACTGTATGTATGACGTCATCATAGGACTGAAAGTGGGTGCCTTACATGGCCCTTTTCAGTTTTGGAAATAAATGAAAGTCTGATGGAGCGAGATCAGGGGAATAAGGCGGATGCTCAATTTAATGCCACAATCGTGAATGGCAACCATAGCAATGACAGACTTGTGAACAGGAGCATTGCGCTGGTGGAACAATACACCTTTAGGGAGATTTCCGCGGCGATTAAGTTTAATACTTTCCCGTAACTGCGTCAGAAGTGAAGCATAGTATGAGGCATTAATTGTTTGTCCCTACTGGAGATAATTTATTAGCAGAATACAATCTTCATCCCAGAAAACTGAGGCCATAACCTTGCCAGCTGATAGAACAGTCTTTGACTTCTCTGGCGGGGGTGAGCCAGGATGCTTCCATTGTTCGGACTGTTGTTTGGCCTCTGGGGTGAAATAATGGATCCATGTTTGATCCATAGTGACAAATCTTTGAATAAATTAGGCAAGATCTTTCTCAAAAAGATTAAGATTAGAACGCGATAATGTGCGCCTGCTGTGCACTGTCAGAAGTCTTGGTATCCATCGGGCCGAATGCTTTCTCATTGCAAGATCCTCTGTCAGAATAGAATGTACTCTTTCCTGTGAAATACCATTTCTGCTGACTATATACCTGTCTGTGACTCGTCGTCAGTCATAACAATATCATGGACTTTATTGACCATTTCATGGGTTGCAACATATACAGGCCTTCCAGGATGGGGTCATCCTCAAGGCTCTGTCTGTCTGGCTTAAATTCCAATGACGTTCTGCGGCGTCTGATCTGGGCCTGTGCATTTGCCATTGTACCCCTTTAGGGGTTTCTGGTACTGAATGGGTTAAACAAGGCATGTGTGTGTGTGAATTAAGAAATAGATCAGCTCTAGCTGTGATTTGTTGTGTAATAAATCACAGTTTGGAGGTCAGTTGTAAAGTAGACAAATCACAAGCGCGTAGCGCGCGTGATTTGTCTACTTACAACTGACCGACAAACTGTGATTTATTACCCAACAAATCACTGGCTAGAGCTGATCTATTTCGATTCTAACAGTCTGAAAATCGGCAATAATGTTGTTGTTTCCTTCAAAATCTCACAACTTTTCGCCATTGTTAGAAGAAATCCCGCTAAAATTGTCGACTGGAACACATGCATTTATATCCTTTTCTAACGTTTTCGATGCGAGAAAATGACGTTACACCGTCTAACGTCAAGGAAATCGACTAGTGACGTAATAAATTTGGAGTTTTTAATGACGTCACCTATCACGCTCTTCTGAGGTGTGATTTGTTGCATAATAATTCACAGTTCCTTTCCATTGCCTATATAGGCGCGCTGTGTTAGAATTCGGGTTTAACGTCGCTTTCAACAATTTTTTAGTCATATCACGACGGTGTCTGGTTGGGACAGGGAGCTCAATGCTCACGTTTATAGTGCTGCCTCACTGAAGTATCATGTCCCAGACACATTACATGATACCACTCCCAGTCACATTATCCTGACACTGGATCGACCAGTCCTAGCTCTACCCCGTAAATCTGAGTGCCAAACGAGGAGCAGCTAGTACCATTTTTAACGACTTTGGTATGTCGCGGCCCGGGATCGAACCCGAGACCTCCCGTTCCCCGGAGCGGACACTCTACCAACTGAGCTATCGGGGCCGGTTTTAAACAAGACATAGTAAGTTGATAAAGTAAACAAGGTAATCTCTTAAAAAATTAACATACTCATTTTTTTCTTTTAGTTTTTCTTTTGTGTGTGTGTGTGTGTGTTTGTGTGTGCGTGTTTGTGTGTTGTGTGTATGTGCGCGCGTGCGTGCGTGCGTGCGTGTGTGTGTGTGTGTGTGTGTGTGTGTGTTCACAACGTGACTGTGGGTATTTCCTGGTGGAATATATAACGTAATTTGAAAAAAAACTAGGCTATTACCTTCAACGAATCCTCAACTTCATTGACGCCGCACTTAAGTGGTGTCATTTTTTCTTCTGTTTCAAAAACGCCAAGATCAAGAATTGCCGAAAATGAGGTGAAACTTTTGCTGTCTTCAAATTCAAATGGCCGACAAATTTCTTTTACAGTGGCACCTGGCCCTTCGTTACAAAGATAACAATACGCATTGCTGTAAAGTGTCTCGAAGCCATCGAAGTAATACAAACGATACTCGTTACACATTTGTTCCGTTACGCTGTCGTAGTTTTGCCAACGTCCTGTGGTGTTACATTCTGATATGTCAGGCAAATAGCAAAGGTGAGCTGACGCCTTTGAGTTTGGCGGTGTAAGAAACAGTGTACAGTAATCTGGTATATTCATTGTTTCTTGTGAATAACTATCACTCATCAGAATCGCTTTACAACTTGACACAAGATTCCATTGTTCGAAGCTTTCAACGCCGTGGCATTCAGCACAGAATTCGTTATTATATATCTTGTTAGTTTTCGTATCCGTCACCCAGACAAGGTCTTTGAACATCTTTGTGAATGTTCCTTCACAGTTTATTTTCAGTGTCTCATTTTTCTCCGTTCTCGGACACTTCGTCACAACGAAGTATCGTCTCATCTCTTTGTTGATACCGTTGTACGATCTGATAAATTCTGATGTTGTTTTAACAACAGTCGACTTGCATTCTTGAAGCTTGGTCTCTATATCTCTGGCATCAGTATCATGATTTTCGGTACAGCAAGTTCCATAACTCTGACAGTCATCTTCACAGGAACAGGGAAAACAACACGATGCTTCATTTTTATTTTGAATTTCCTTACTCGCATTCAAATGACAGAAGTTAGTATATGGACATAACTGCTGGAAGGCTCGTTTCATCGAAACAGCCCTTACATCAGCGGCGGTCACAGAGACTGAACTGAAAATAAGTACTACAAGTACAAGCCAATTATGGTGGTAATTCATTTTTAATTGTCATGCATAGCATTTACTCGTATTGTTTTCTGATCAGATCCAATGTTCAATTTACTTTTATAACAAAGAATGACGCAATTCACACAATCTTAGAAGCGACGAGTATTCATCGCTTGTTAACCCATTTAGTACCAGAAACCCCAAAACGGGTACCCTGACAAACAGTGCAGGCCCAGATCAGACGCCGCAGAACGCGGCGTCTGATCAGGGCCTCCACTGTTTGCAAAAAGTTCAGCTATTTTCCTAATCAATTTTGAAGAAAACGCATCATGACTCCCCTAAATTTTGATATGGACTCCTGCTATATATAAGGAGGAATATTCCATTTGGTACAAAAAGGGTTAAAAAATCAATACAATCAGAAATGTCTCATTAGTGTGAGAGCCATATTAAAACCAGCTATAAATCAGATTTTTTTCAACCCACCTTGAAGAAAGAAATTCAATGGTACAGTCATTTGGGGAAGCCTATTGGACTTTCTTTTAAGGTGGATGCCAGCGCTGAAAATGGGACAGATTTTTTGGGTTTAGGGGCCTTAAAGTGATTGACAACCTTTAAAATATAATTACTTCATTTGCAAGAAAAAGTTACAGTAATGATTAATTTCTGACTTGTATTACCAATTGAAATCTATTAAGGCAATTAAATCAACATTTAATGGTGTCAGTTAAGCCTTCGGCAGCGGCCATATTTTCCCCAAGGTAATCCAAATATTTCCAAGTGTTCAACCTGTTTGCTAAACGCCTTACCTCATGGAGCCTGTTGAAGCTCTATGCCTCTCTATGTAGCTGTCCTTAACAATAGGCTGCCAGTTCAGGATCTTACAAACAAGCTTCATCATGTCTTTGGATGAAAATAAAGTCCTTGAAGACAGTTTTCCTGAGTTTGGTGCCATTGGTTTCATTGGGTGGCATTCATCTCAATGTCGGGTCCCACAAAATTGGAAGCAGCATTTCCAAAATGCCCTAAATAGTGGTTATGGGAACGTTAAACATCAATTCAAACAAACAAAACCTGTTCTACCTTACATTTCCTAAAAAAAAACAATTGTTTTCTGTAACCCTTGTCTGATCTACAGTGAATCACTTTGTAGTCCAGACCTTATATCCTGTACACTGTTTGCATAAAATCCAGGACTTTATCCGAAAATGAAAACATAAATTATGGGAACTCAAAGGAATCACCTCATAGAGTACCCACAATCTATGCTTCAATCTGAATTAACCCATTTGGTACCAGAAACCCCAAAAGAGGCACCCTGACAAACAGTGCAGGCCCAGATCAGACGCCACATGGCGTCTGATCAGGGCTTACACTGTTTGCAAAATGTTCAGCCATTTTCCTAATAAAATGTGAGGAAAACAACCTGACAGCCCTAAATTTTGAAATGGTCTCCTGGTATATATAAGGAGGAAGATTCCAAATGATAAATGCTAAGTCCCAGATCCCCAAATCTAAAAACAAAAAGCTAATTTTTGAGATCATCAGCCATTTGGTTTCTGGAAAGAGTTTTTGCACAGGATTTTTCCTTACATGGGCATGGATTGGCTCTGTGATTCCAATCCCACGAATAAAATGTAATTGCTTTCTGCCAAAGAGGCTTCAGTGAGGGGTGGGGTGGGGTCTTAAATCGATTTTACGCAGCTGCAATCCTCACCCTTACTTCCGTCGCGATTTAGACGAATAATTTATCCAGTCCGCATGAAGGACTCCTAACTCATCAGTGCAACATCTCCGCGAACACAAAATTCAAGCAACCACACACATTAAACAAAGGTGAGGACTCGACAGCAAGCTAGTAAGAATCCATTGAAATGCTGGAGCAAAAGAAAACCAGCAGTTAGATTTTATGGCATACATGCCCTTAATTTATAATTTGGGACTTTTATAACCCTTTTACAGCCCATGTATTTAGCATTTGGGACTTCTATAACCCTTTTATATAACATATTTAACGTCACTACAGCTGACGTTAAGGGGATGTATGAAGCCTCTTTGGATAAACCTCCGTGGTGTAGTGGTTACGCTACTCGCCTTGTGAACCAGGGAGCGCAGGCTCGATCCCGGGCTTCTCCAAACTTTCGGATGAGTCTTTAAACCGAGGTCCCGTCTCCGTATGACCTTAGCTGTTGGTGGGACGTAAAACTCAAACACTCACTCGTCACTGGTGAAAAAATGCTTATATAGGGCAAACTTTTAAAGCCGAAAACACATTCACACGATGTTTTTTTTTTTTTTTTTTTAAGATTGGAACAACGTTTACGTCGTCAACGCCTAATCAGATCGTAGAGAATCATGGTTTAGACTGACCTCACTTGACGTCACTGACACTAATCTGACTCAGTGCGTTCATGGAAGTATTCATGAACTACATTGTTTTCTATAGATCTACATTAGGCTTTACATTGGAAATGTCCGCCCCCACCCTTATGGGGCTTGAAGAAATATATGGGCTGCACGATGCTTCCACGCAGAGCTGAATCCGGCCCGCACACTAGTACTGGTAAACCGCTAAGGATCTAAGCCTGTCAAGGAACCGCGGTGCGAGGCGGACCGTCCATGCTAATAAACCCTATTGGTTTCACTGGGCGACAGGGCTTGAGATGTCATTTCATCTCAATGTCGGGTAAAAGTCCCACAAAATTGGAAGTAACGTCTCCAAAATGACCTTTACGGTGTTGACGGGGACGTTAAACCTCAAATCAAATAAACTAACAAACAAAACACTGGAAATGTAAATATTGAGGTTTGAATAACAATTGGTCACGAGCAAAGGTTTAGTTCATTGCAACGTGGCTTTACCCGTGATCCAATGTTATTCACATTTCAATGGAAGATGTTTGCTTAAGATTTGAGTGGAAACAAGAAACAAGAGGGGCGAGAAGCAGGAGTAACTGGCACTAATGTGACTCGGTGCGTTCATGGAAGTATGAACTACATTCAGGTTTACATTGGGCTTTACATTGGAAATGTTAATATTGAAGTATGAATAACAATGGGTCACGAGTAAAGGTTTATTGCAACGTGACTTGGCTCGGGATCCGATGTTATGCATATTTCAATGGAGGATGTTTGCTTAAGATTTGCCGGGCAATACTTTGTTCTGGAGTGGACGCAAGAAACAAGAGCGGCGTAAAGCAGGAGTAGATTTCGCTATCTAGTCAAAACCTTGTGAGCAAGCGCTATGGACTTCCAGAAGGCATAAATAAATGACCGCCTGATGGCACTGAGAATTTTTTATCTGGTAAGAGGTACACCACTATTGTAAGTGGATATGCAGTCACAATGACCAACCCAGATGAGGTCAAAGAGAAATTCTATGATCTGGAGTCTGTGATTTCCGCTGCACCCCCGGACAGACAAACACATCCTCGTTAGAGACTTCAATGCTAGAGTGGACACAGAACTCCAACTTTACAAGGCGTGATTGAGACTGAAGGACGGCCCCGCCCATAGGAGCTTGAAGAAATATATGGGCTGCATGATGCTTCCACGCAGAGCTGAATCCGGCCCGCACACTAGTACTGGTAAACCGCTTAGAGGATCAAAGCCTGTCCAGGAACCGCGGAACAGGCGGACCGTCCATGCTAATAAACCCTATTGGTTTCACAGTGCTTGAGATGTCATTTCATCTCAATGTCGGGTAAAAGTCCCACAAAATTGGAAGCAACGTCTCCAAAATGACCTTTAAAGTGTTGACGGGGACGTTAAACCTATATCAATCAAATCAATCAAAATGAGACTGAAGGAGCAAGAAACAGTGATAGCAATGGGAAAAAGTGTGTAGTGCATCAACTGCTGATCACTAACACAGTCTTCCGTCTGCCAACTCGCAACAAATATCATGGGTACATCCTCTCTCATGCTACTTGTATCTCAATAAGTATGTCATAGTTTGAAGGAAGGACAGACAGGATATCAGAGTGACGAAGTCTATGTGTGGTGCAGACTTCTCGACAGATCACAGGCTTGTTGTCAGCAGACTCAACCTGTGAATCCAGCCTGCACGGCAACCACAAGGCAAGAAAGTGCACAAGAGACTGGATATCTCTAAGCTGAAACAAGACAGCAAGAGGCGAATGTGACCAAAAACGTTCACAGCGCAAAGCCAGAGCCAAGGCATCACCAGCAGAACAGTCTCCCTGCAACTCAACGTTGAACTAACGTTGAAACAACGTTTTCAACGTTGCTTCAACGTTAGTTCAACGTTGAGTGCCTGCTGGGCTTCCTCTAACCTCTCTTGCTCTATCTGCAACACGCAATAGACAGTTTGGAACTAGAAGTGGTTTCATCCGCCATCTTACAACACACAAATATTAGCATTTCTCGCATGTGGTTAAGATTGTTTATTGTCTGAAATAACAGACGAACTATTATGCATATTTTCGATCTTTTGTAAAATACGGGAACGTTGTGTATACTCATTAGAATCGCCTTTATACACAAAGTAGTCGTTTTGTTTGATTTGAGGTTTAACGCCCCCGAAAACACTGCATAGGTCATTTTTGAGACGCTTCCAACTTTGTGCGACTTTTACCCGATATTGAGATGAAATGACATCTCAAGCCCTACCGCCCAATGAACCCTATAGGCTTTATAACTTGAGCATGGACGGTCCGACACGCACCACATTTCCTTGGCAAACTTAGAGCCTCTTAGCAGTTTACCAGTACTCATGTGTGGTCGTGGAAGCATCATGCAGCCCAATCTATTCCTTCAAGCCCCGATAGGCGGGGGGCGTTGTCTTAGGTCAGGTATGCTGTCCATGTGACAGATAGTGTCGCTGGTGGGTAATAGCATGATGTCGTTGACGCGTTGAGACAACATTTAACATCATTCCTACCCTGAGACAGTATTTAGACTCTAGTGTTGACAGGTCGTGTGAAACTGAAAAAGTAAAATATCAAATCACTCTTTTTGTACCAATGGAATCTTCTTCCTTATATATAGCAGGAGTCCATTTCAAAATGTAGGGGTCTCATGTTCTGTTTTCTTCGAAATTTATTCGGGAAATGCCTTAACTTTTCGCAAAAAATGTAGGCCCTGATCAGACGTCGCGTTCTGTGGCGTCTGATCTGGGCCTGCACTGTTTGCCAAGGTTTTCCTTTATGGGTTTCTGGTACTGAATGGGTTAAAGATGGTTCTCACCGCATGGGTGAAACTGGTGATATTGCTTTCATAACAGTTTACTATTCCACAAAAAAGGTGTCGCGATACTATTTTCACATTTCATTAACACATTCTTGGGACATTCAATTTTATTTTTAATAGGTTGGGCGAACAAGATATTATCTTGTGCGGACAACATAACTTATCTCGTGCAGACAACATATTATCTTGTGGGCACAAGATATTATCTTGTGCCCACAAGATACTATCTTGTGCGCACGATATATCATGTTGTCCGCTCAAAAGATATTATCTTGTGCGCACAAGTTATCATCTTGTTCGCACAACATACTATCTTGTTTGCACAACACAGATCTTGTGCAGACAACATAATATCTTGTGTGCACAACTTAATATTTTGAGTGGACAACATGATATCTCGTGCGCATAAGATAGCATCTTGTGCGCACAAGATAATATCTTGTGCGCACAAGATACAAGCTATTACCTTGTGCGAACAAGATAATAAGTTGTGCGAACAAGATATTATATTGTGCGCACAATATATTAACTTGTGCGCACAACATATTATCTTGTTCGTAAAAGATTGCGCACCGGATATTATCCTTTTCGCACAACATATAACTGCATGTCCAGGGTTCCGTACTTTCTCATCCTCTCGTTCACGGTTTCATAAACATGACATTTTTAGACAGAAGCGCCTCCTTTAGGCAGTTAAAACGAGATTTCACAATTAACATTAAATTTTGGAGTAAACATTACTCTGGAAATGCTCCTTTAAATCTCACGTACATGAAACTCGATAAACATTACATTTTGTGGGTTGTTACAAATTCAGGATCTTACAAGAATGGTTTCATAATTTCATATGAAATGACTACTTGTTTAAGAAGTAGTATACACAATGGGCGGACTGGCGCAGTCTTTATTTAGTAAATTAAGGCTCCCCAAACCCCAAAACATTTCCACCGAACTATCCCACTTACACCCCCCGGTTTGCCCTACTGGGCGGGATGCCAAGCGCAAACCAGTGTATAGCTGCCGCTGGAGGAAGGCTCTGAGGTGGTCGTTTTATTTAGACAACATTTTAATACATAGATTCATAATTCAAACACAATGCAGGAGTGTGCATGGATCAAGCTCGGTACAAGTTTAGCTTGTGGGAAGAGATGTCGAGGAGCCTACTGTGCTATCCACAACGCTGCTATCTTCAGAGGTGGGGGTCTCTGGATCTGTCCGGGTTGTGGGGTTGCTGTGAAGACGTCCCGTAAGTGTGTAAACCATGCGGCGCTACTACCATCTATAATCAGTACTACTACAAGAAGCGCTATCGCTATTCTTTCCAAAAAGAAGCCAGACGACTTTCCTTGATAATTTTCATTTAGAGAAAAATTCAACACATACATATATGAATTATGACTACAATGGATGAATACATAGAGCAGTTACTAGGGGCGGCAAAAATACCTGATAATAATTCGACTCTCCATCATGTGGTTCAAAACATCTTGGATGAGCCTATCCCAGATTCTGTCAAAGGGCGCTTGTTAAATCCCTTACAGCCTGAAAAATATCGACCTACCCCACACCACGAAAAAGGGAGGCCGCCAAGAGAAAGGCTATCGAAGAGGAATTTGACCCTATCTCCCGCAAGAAAGTCCTGAGATCACTGAAGGAGTATCAGGATGAGATCCTGGACTTGTTTGCATCTGCAGAGCAGATAAAAGAAAAGCTAGTCTTCAATCAGGCCCATGGGTCATTGGCGACTTCTTGAGGGGCTGGCAGGTGGACGTGTCTGCCAATAATCCTCATAGTGCAGACCCCAGGACTTTCTTCGAGGCTGTGGTGGCCCAAATCAGTAGCAAGATCGAGGAAGAAATCGAGGATCTGGGTGGCGTGAAGTTCCAGTTGGCTCTCAAGGTTCAGCTTCGGAAGGCAGCCCAGACGGTAGCGAGGAGTACACAACCCCCGTGCTGCGCCACAAACAGGGGGCTCTTCTCCAGGCCAGCGAAACCAAGAGGGCTCTCGATAAAACCTTCCCACAGATCCAAGAAACACTCGAAAAGTGGACACAGAGAGGGTCTGGGTGGGTTGTAGATCAGGTACAGACCCTTTGGCTGGACATTGCCAGATATCAGCCTCTTCGGGGCGGGTCCCTCATCCAACTCGCAGCTGCAGTGGAAAACAAGAGGGCGGTTGTGAATGTGAAGAATAAGGATGACCACTGCCTGCGGTCGGCACTCAGGTCGGCCCTGTTTCCGGTGGCTAAAGATCCACAGAGGTCTAGCAAATATCTCATACAGGATGGTCTAGATTTCACAGGAATCGATACTCCCACGCCCATCTCTCAGGTGCCCAAGGTTGAGCGGCAGAACAACCTAGCCATCAACGTCTTTTGCTGGGACAAGGGCATCACCGTCCACCGCCTCAGCAAGCAGCCACGACAGATACCAAGGATCAATCTGTTGCTGATCGAAAAGGCCGACAAATTCCATTACACCTGGATCAAGAACCTCAACCGCCTCCTCTACGACCAAAGCAAGCTACATGAGCGCAAGCATTTCTGTGAGCGCTGTCTTCATGGCTACACGAGAGAAGACCACATGGAGGCCCAAACGTTTGAGTGCGAAGGCATCGGACAGACGGCTGTCCGCGTGGAGATGCCGGAGGAGGGTAAGAACAGGCTCACCTTCCAGAACCTCCATAAGCAGCAACCAACCCTATTCATCATCTATGCAGACTTTGAGGCTCTCACCAGCAAGATCGAGGACCCCGAACGCGATCCCACAAAAAGCAACACCCAACGAACACAATAACACGAGGCTTGCAGCTACTGCTATATCGTGGTGCGGTGTGATGGAACAACAAAGCCGCCTGTCGCGTATCGCGGCCCAAATGTAGCAGATCACGTCTTAAAATCACTCCAGGAGGAGGAGTGCGAGATTAAGAATGTGCTCGGCAACCCTAAACCCATAAAGATGACACGAGAGGACTGGCGGGCCCATAACAATGCCGCGAATTGCTATATATGTGAAAACCACTAGATGGTGACTCTGTCCGCGACCACTGTCATATCACAGGTAAATATCGTGGGGCAGCCCACAATGTCTGCAACCTTAAGCTGAGGATTTACCCCAAAACAACCGCCATTCCAGTGGGATTCCACAACCTCAGGGGGTACGACTCCCACATACTCATGCAGGCCATCTTGAAGGTCGAAGGCAGAGTTTCCTGCATTCCCATCAACACAGAAAAATATATTTCCTTCTCTCTTGGGCAGCTCCGTTTCATCGATAGCGTTCAATTCCTTCTAACTTCCCTTGACAAACATGTGGCTGCAAACCAGCCTGACGCTTTCCAGATCATTCCATTACGAGCCAGACCAACAAAGGTTTCAACTCTTGACCAGGAATGGGTGTTTACCCATATGAGTATATGGACTCCTGGGATAACTGCACCGAGACCAAACTCCCTCCGAAAGACGCATTCTACAGCAAACTCTCCGACGAGCACATCAGCGGCGACGACTACATTCATGCGCAGAAAGTATGGGAGGTCTGTGGTTGTGGTACCCTCGGGGACTACCACGACCTCTACAATCGCACAGATGTTCTCCTGCTGGCTGATTTCTTTGAGGAATTCCGAAAGACCTGCCTGACGCAGTATGGCTTAGACCCAGCGCACTACTACACCAGCCCGGAGCTTTCATGGGACGCCCTTCTCAAGAAGACAGGAGTGGAGCTCGAGCTACTCACAGATTATGACCAGCACATATTCATCGAAAAGGGGATGTGCGGAGGTACCCCAATGGTCTTAAAGCGCTATGGTAAGGCCAACAATCCTCTGGTCGAAAATTATGACCCAGAAAAACTTAGTAGCTACAACCTCTACCTAGATGCGAACAATCTTAATGGTTGGGCTATGGGTCAATATCTCCCTACTGAATGCCAGCAGCTCACAAAAAACATTGCAGAGCAACCTGCATATAGCCAAGAGGGCTACATCCTAGAGGTGGATTTGGAGTATCCAACAGAGCTGCACAAGGCACACAACGCCTACCCGCTAGCTCCAGAGCGCATGGTGGTCCAGAAGGAGTGGATGTCTGAGTATCAGCACGACCTTATTAAAAGCGTTGGGGTAGCGCCTACCGAGGTCGAGAAGCTGGTCCCCAACCTCGGCGACAAGGACCGTTACGTGCTCCACTATCGGAATTTCTAGTTATACATGTCTCTGGATATTCGTCTGACCAAGATTCATTGTGCCCTCAGGTTCCAGCAGAGCCCCTGGAAGGAGCCCTGCCCTACATCCGGTTGAATACTGAGCTTCGGAAGAAGACCACCAGTGACTTTGAGAAGGATCTCTACAAGCTCATGAACAATTCGGTCTTCGGCAAGACGATGGAGAACCTCCGCAGGCGTGTCGACGTCAAGCTGGTCCGCACCAACGAGGAAGATAACCTCAGATGTCTCATCGCCAGCCGTGCCTTTGCCAGAGCCAATATCTTCGACGATGATCTTGCAGCAGTCCAGATGCATAAGACCCATCTAGTGCTCAATCGACCGATTTACGTAGGTATGAGCATTCTGGACCTTTCAAAGACCCTGATGTACGATTTCTATTACAACCGGCTCCAGAGGCAGTATGGAGAACGCTGCAAGCTCTTTTACTCAGACACTGATTGCCTCCTCCTCGAAATCGAGACAGAGGATGTCTACGAGGATATGGCCAAACACCAGAACCTCTAAGACACATCCGACTTTCCGAAAGACCATCCAGTACACAGCACAGAGAACAAAAAAGTTTTCGGAAATATGAAGGATGAGTGTGCCGGGCGGTCAATCGCCAAATATGTGGGCCTGCGGCCGAACATGTACTCCATCCTCCAGGCATCGGGAAAGAACATCAAGAAGGCCAAGGGAGTGAGAAAAGCAACTGTCATAAAGCGCATCAGGCAAGAGCAGTTCAAAGCGGCTCTCTTTGAGAAGCAAACCTTCCGCCATGGCATGGGTGTTCTTAGGTCGGAGTGTCATCGCATCTACGAGCAGCATCTCAACAAGGTGTCGCTGTCACCCTTCAGTTCCAAGCGCTGGACCGCAGAAAATGGTGTGGACACACTGGCTTATGGTTACAAAGAAGCAGGTGCAACAATTGTTCCACAACAAGAGACGGATGCATCCATAGAGGAGCTGCTCAGCGTTTGAGAACCCCATCCGCAGGAAACTAATTGTCGGGCGGCACAACAAGGAGTTCCTCGCGCACAAGGCCGCGCTGAGGTCCATCCTGCAAGTAATACACCACGGGCTCGTCGGGTTTGGCCACTGTGTGTCCGAGCCCAGATGCTCATCCAGGGACCATATGGGATCAGTCGCTCGCCGGTGCCCCTTTCAAGCTTGCCAGGCTGGTACAAATAGCGAACGCCGACGCTGTAGGTGAGTTTTGTCTCATCGAGACCAACAGGTCGCCAGGAACTACAGAGGAGGGCTTTTGTGTCACTGATCGCACCTTTATGGCCTCAGAGGGCTTTTTGCCGGTCAGTCGGGTGACCTCGCCATTCAAGGCTGCCACAACGGCAGGCAACCTTTTCACCCACTCTGTAGACCGCTGACTAGGATGCACCATCTCCTGAGCGTACTGGTGCCAAAAGAGCCGCTCAGCCAAGGTACGATTGAAGCGCTCAACTACGCCCTGGACCCGATTGATGTCAACCCGACCGCGCCCAACCTGGACAGAGTGCTTTGCCAACAGCTGGCTGACAGAGCCCATGAACTCATGAGCCCGGGGTTAACCTTGAGCAATTTGGGCCACCTCAACGGGCCTCGCCTGTAGCTGCGAGACAAAGCTTCAGCAACCTCTTTGGCTTCTTTAGTGGCCAGAGGCTCAGTTTCTTTGTGGCGTGAGGCTACATCAACCACGGTAAGGGCGTATTTGTATGTGCGCTTGTTCGGTTTGCGAACACGATCTTGCGGCAGAAAGAGCAGGTCAGCTTGATGGACCTCGTTCGGCGTGGTGATGTCGATTTTTGGCCGTGGAATGTGCCTAGGGGCGGCGAGGTAGATCTGTCAGATGGCCTTCTTCTTCAACCAAGCTCAGGCCATATCTTCTGAGGTCTTAGCCGAAGAAGCCAGCTTCCAAGACCCCTCCAGTACCCTATGGGATGTAATAAATATCCGCAAGGCGGATGGACAACTTCGAATCCATGCATTAATTGTCGTTGCCTTGCATAGCATTGCTGTTGCTTTGCAATGGGTAATATGTTCTATAAAAGGGTTATCCTTTGGAAGCAAGGAATACACAACAGAACTGGAAAATATTAAGTGTACATGTTTTCTGGGCCAGACTTGCTAGTTTCGGCCAATTAGCCCTACAGTGACCCTCAAATATTTTTTAAAATTCCACAATGGAATCAATGATCCCAGAGGACAAGAAAATATAAACTACACTATGATGTAGGACAGGGAGACATTTTACGGCCGCCACACATTACCAGACACCTGCTGTAGTGACGTTAAATATGTTCTATAAAAGGGTTATCCTTTGGAAGCTAGGAATACACCACAGAACTGGAAAATATGAAGCGTACATGTTTTCTGGGCCAGACTAGCTAGTTTCGGCCAATAAGGCCTCCTCAGTGACCCTCAAATATTTTCAAAATTCCACAATGGAATCAATGATCCCAAAGGACAAGAAATATAAACTACACTATGATGTAGGGCAGGGAGACTTTTTACGGCAGCCACACATTCACAGACACCAGCTGCAGTGACATTATGTTCTATAAAAGGGTGATACTTTGGAAGCAAGGAATACACCACAGAATGAAACGGAAACAACTGCTGCTCAATTGTCTAGGCGAGTTTGTAAGCCACTAGGCCGGTCGTGGCCATCCCAGGATGACTGGTCGTCACTCGGTAGGTAAAAGTCGGAGGGCTGGGGTTCGGGCCCCAGGGGGTCAATGTTATGCCCGACGACCTGTGCATACAGGCAATTCGCGTCATCGACGTCTTTGAAAGTTCAAACGACGTGCCCCTGGCGGCGGAGTTCCTCAGTGATGAAATCAATACGCTTGTAGCCTGTAGCAGTTCGACTGCTTTATCGTGACACTTGCGCTCTTCGTCGACGCCAGAGCTCTTCAACAATGAGAACAAGTAGTTCGATCCCAAAAACGCCAGGGCGTTCACCAGGGCACCGCCAACGAGCATAGCAATACTTGCCATTTCTAATCAGAGTAATCGATACCTCATAATATGAGCAGGTATAATCCTTTAACTTGCACATCTTTTGTTACCATGGTGAGAGCGACGTCAACTATGGCCATGCCCACATCATGGGGTGTGAACTCTAGCTTCGGCGGCTTACCCCAATCGCCATCTTGCCAAGCCGAGCATATCCCACGGCGATACCACAGACGACTGCGCTGTGGTAGAGCGCGTTGACAAGCATTTTACCATCAGTTGTCATGGTTGTTGTTTGCGTTGCTTCGCAACAGGCTTCACTCCATATAAAATGGATCTGGCCTGGTCTCTAATTGTTTCACGCCCCGGGGTTTATCCTGTTTCGCAGATGACCTCCCATTCGACTTGGCATGTAACAACGACGAAGCAACTTGTCGCCCCGATAGGCTCACATGTTGCAGAGCAACTACAGCAATGCCACCCGCAAGTCAACCCCCGGTGACCCTGGCTCGTTTTCCTTCTCTGTGATGTTCCTGTAGTTGCTCTGCAACATGTGAAACAACATCGTTAACATCGCCATCGTTATTCGTGACATGGTATTTTTCTTTGGCTTCCTGAAGCTCCTTGAGCAGTCGTTCTTGCTTGGCCTCTCGAGCAGCGGCCCCGGCACGACCAGCTGCAAACTTTTTAGGGGTTTTAGGCTTCACCACTCTTTGCGTTACTGGCTCCGCCAGTGGCGTTGCAACGTCCGTCACTGGCTGCGCCAGTTGATCCTTCCTCGCCATCATCGTATTCTCCATCATCATTGTATGATTAATTGATGGGGCAGCAATGTTCAAATCTGGTATGCTTGAGGGTGATTAACGTTGCGGTGAGCGGAGCTAACCACGTGCCATAGCGGTGATAGAGTTCGCTGGCAGCCCCTTGAAGTGCGCTACCTAGCAACGGATTGCTTTCAAGATCGCGAATGAGCCCTTGTTGGTCCGGAATCGGGACGAACATCCCGACCAGCCCCGCATACAGCCCGAGAGCCGCGTTCGAAATCGCCTTTGACATGTCTGCCCCTAATCGGGCGAAGTAACGGGCGTAGACCATCTCGACCACAGAGTCACTCAGCTCCTCGACCTGGTCGACGGTCAAGGCCTTTCCGTGAGCCACAATTCCGTATTTCCTGGCCGATCCTCCTGTTACTGTTGCAGCGAGCCTTTCACGGTATTTTTGCATCCAGTCATCTTTCCGTGGATCGGCTTGTTGCTTTGCTACTGGCTGCGCCAGTTGCGTGTCCAGCGACGTGGAGTCGTCAAGCATCTGGTCAACCAGCTCGTCACAGTCCATTCTTTTGCAACGAGAGCGGACCTGTCTAAAATTGAGCCGCAGGCATGCAAATATAAGCGCAGCGAATATCTGGATCAGGATAAAAAAGACAGCGAAAAGCAGCGCCACATGCAGGCCAAGTACAACGATTATGGCCGCTACTGAGCACATGGTTGTTGTTGTTTCGCGACTGCTTCGCAACGGCTAAGCAATATTAATCACGTAATGATCATTAATTAATTACAATCTAATTATATAATCAGCGTGTTTTGTCTAAGCCGGCTGCTGCCGCACCAACTCCCGTCCTCGTGCGGGGATCAGTCTTCGAACGAGTCACGATCAATGCAGTGGGACAAACAGACCCAGCGCGTCTGCTCGCGCAAGTCTTTCAAGACGGAGTTGTACTTCTGCGTTAGGACCCAGACAGACTGCTCCACATGGCGGCCCGAGGACGCCAGCTCTGACAGCATGTCTTTCTTCTTCGTCAAAGCCCTCTTAGCGCTGCAGTCGTCTATGATGTATAGGATCGGCTCACCCTGGAACACCCGGTAAAACGCTCGCAAGTAATCGTGAAGGCGATCACCGTGGTCTAGAACGTAAATCTCAGGGTCTGTCCAGATCCAGGGGCGCTGCTGATATGTCCTGTTGTATCGTATGGTAGGGCACAGAACCACTACCTTTCTGAAATAAACCCCGGTATGGCCTTCGAGCAGATCGAGGATAAAAACGGTTTTTCCGCATTCCGTCTGCCCGCTGATTGTCGCCGAATGGGCCGTGCGCGGTAGGAACTTAATCTTTCCGCAACATCAATACACCGCTGAGACGAACCGGCCATCTTCGATGTTAAGATGTGCATCCATGATGCCGTATAGGTAGATGTTCATAGCGCCAGCCCACTCGGCTCTTTTCGTTATCTGAATAGTCACACCTTCGCTGGCATTCTCTATCCGTCTGCCAGAGCCCTGGAGCCGGTCGTCATCGCTTGTCCTGAGATCAAGCCACAGTGCGAACTTGCTGGTGAAGTATTTTGCAAGGCTGACGTCTGCTAGGGCCAGGTCTTTTTCGACCGCTGCCACTTCAGGGTGTCGCTTGCTGCCTGCTGGGAATGGGAAGAGCTTACTCGCTTCATCAAACATCTGGTAAGAAAGTATCCCTTGGCTGAAGAGTTGGTTGGGGATCCCCTCGGTGGTGACCTCGACCTTTGCGATTTTCGGATTATAGAAGGCCTCAGTGTCGCGAGCGAAGGGCTGTTGCGTGGCTTCATTCTCAAAGAGCATCAGGATGCCCTTCATGCTGCGGGCGGGCACGTTGAGATTGATATTCCACAGGGTGTCGCTCTTGTCTTTGCCGATTTTGCGGTGCCGCAGGACAAAGTCATACAGGATCCAAATGCGGCTTCTGTACAGGTTGTTGATCATTTGGACCAGCTCAGGCATGGAAACAATGTCATACTCAAGACAGATGTTTCCAATGTCGAAAGAGGCACCTATGCCTATGGCCTGGATCACACGGTTGTAGTCGTTGAACGTGAGCTCATACTCGAGCCGGTCGCCCAGTGCGCTCTGGTAGAATGGACCCACCAACCAACGTCGAGCAAGGGTTACGCGCGACCGGAGACAATCTTCAAAACCTCCGAGGCGAGTTAAGACGGAGAGCACTTTCTGACCAGAAGAGGTGCCTGGTCGAGAAGGGAGCCGTGCCTATAAGGGGCTGCGCCTCGAAGGCAGTATCATCTATGACCAGTTTGGGATTGATGATGACGGTACACTCTACTGGAACCCGGCAACAAAAATATATCTATCACTGCAACAAGGGGGGATTCCGGTTTCTGGCTCTGTCCACACTCGAGATATGAAACAGACGGCATAAATGCAATTCGGCAATCACTGGGCTCACTGACTTTAAATCGAATATGCCCCGTCTCAGCGGCAGAGGCTATGGAAACACTCCAAAAAAGCAGAGGAAACCCTCCCAAAAACATTGAATCTATCGAGATGACAGAGCTCCCCGGCGTAGCCCACGACGTTATCGGAGATGTCGAGACCGCATTGAAGACACTTGTTGATCCACCTATCAACACCGTGTGTGTCACATAGGCCGAAAGAGAGCTTGCTGGGCTTGAAAAGGCTGTGACTCGAACCCGAGACGAGCTCGTGAACAACCAAGCGAAGCTTTCAAAGGTCGACGAGGGAAAACCCCAATATGAATAACACTTGGCCCTGGAGCATCAAAACCTGACGGAGACGAACGACCCCGAGGTGCAGCAGGAGATTTAAGACCGAATCAGAAAGCTAGAGGGCGATCTCTCTGACATCGAATTTGAAAGACAGGCAAGGCTCGAAGCCGTCTCTAGGAACAAATAAGCTCTCCGGTCTCATATCTTCCGAATCCGTGAGACGTTCAGGGAGATGCTCCATTAAGACAATACGCTGGCTGAGCGAATACGGATACTCTTCCGCGAACAGGGGATAACAATGATCGTGATCATCCTTACAGCGATCGGGATGGCAATATCGACCCTAGTGCTTGCGCTCACCGGTGGCGGGGGGGGGGGAGTGTGTCGGCTCCCAGGCCACCCGGAAAGAAGGGCGGAGTCAAGGATTTGGTAAAAAAAGCACCTTCAGTCCCTCAGGCGTGCCCTTGCCAATTTAGCCGGCAAGGCCGCGCGGCTGCCCTGCCCGGAATCATTGGGTCCATCGCCTCTTGGCTCTTGTGCACACTAGGGAAGGCCGCTTCATGGCTCGCAGATAATCTATGGGCTTTGGTCATCGGCGTTGGGGACCTTCTTCTCGTGGCTGCAATGGACTGGCTAGCGATATTTCCACGCATATCCCTCAGTGATAAGCAAAAGCACCACCAACCCTGATCCCTGCGACTATGAGAGCTGTTTTTTTCTTCTTTATGGTTGAGACCGGATTTCCAGTCTGCTGGCGCGACTACCGCGGCAGACGTAGGTGGCGACCCTTTGGGTCTGCCGCTCGGTGGCCCTGCGAGTATTTGTGGATCGGTCCCGGCTGGTGAGGCAGTTTTCCCCTGGAATGTCCTAGATATGCCAGCACTGCTAGCGCTGATCGGTACTGCCTCATTTATTCCTGGGTTGTGGCCGATGACCGCGTCTGACCCTGCTAATTGGATTTCGTTATTATAACCTCGGGCATTGCCGGGATGGAGTGCCATGTCGCTCGGCATCAAGTAAAGCCCTCTCCCACAGGCGTAATCCAGTGGTGTGGATGGATGCATATTGCAACGTCTCTTGATAGCGATCGATGCTGCTGGGGATGTCGACGGGTCAATCCCAAACTGGACATAAATTGTTTTTGAGCGTCAAACCCCGTCCCGATTTTGAGAATGTTGGAACGGGTCTGAGCTTGTGCTCTCAAGATTGCCCAAACGTAAGTCCGAATCGAGTCGTTGAGGCGCACGACACCAGCTTGCGTGAATCATTCTGATTTATCGAGAATGAACGTCGTCCACGCCTTTGAAATATCGACATTGTGGCGTATGGCGCTTTCGGATGAAAGAAGGGCCCATCGGAGCTGCGATCACTGTGGTTTTTCCCCGAAAGGGTCATGAAGGTACTAAAATATCCGAGGCCTTGACACCCGTAGTTCCGCTTTTGCCTTCAATCTGTAGAAGGTGAAACGGCCAACTCATCGCAAAGCCGCTTGTAGGCCCTGGAGTCATATTGGTTATCGAACCATGACTGGGACTCGTCCCCAGGGAGGGCGACTTTTAGCTCCTCAAGCAGACGCCTCGTCGTATAATAGAAATGAAAGCAATACAGGCTTGCAAGAAGGGGCTTATCCGCTTGGAGATGGTCCTGGAATGAAACACCACATCCGGCGGTTGCGCACCAAACCGCAAAGTTTAGCCGGCACTGCCACCAGTTGAAGGGGGTGTGCTGCCAGGTGTTCCCCGCCTTGTTTGCCATATTGATGTCCCCGGTAAGCGTAGGGTTTTTATAATCGGCGAAAACGTCCGGGTTCTTGGCAAGGAAGTGACTTCCCTTATCGTCGACCCTTATGGGTGGGATGGACGCCCATGTCGTTGACTCCTTATATTTGAAATGGCCGCCTGCCCAATATTTGTCGAGCTATTTAACGAAAATGCATCCTTTGTATCCGTACCCTTTACAGTGTTGACGGGGTAGCATGCATGTAATGAACCATTTCCCAAGGATATATTGTCGAGACAACTGTTCGTTTTATTATTAGGTACATCACACTCACTGGCGTTCAAAATGATGTGCCAATCAATCTTGCCAGGACCCTGTCTACGGGTGAGCTAGAGATTGCTCTCTGTGAGTTGACGTATTATCACCTGATGAACAACATATGCATGGCGAAAAGGAACAATAAGGTCTCAAATAAAAAGACTGAAAAAAAAAACAATACCTGACGGGTATTATAACGTCTGTGAGTTGAACGAAAGGGTGTTTCAGCGGTTGGGCGCCGAACTCGCTCTAGATGAACCCTCTGGTCTACTGCAATTAATGGTAATGCCCGATGAAGTCATAACAATGAATCGCAAATTAGCTGATCTCTTAGGATTTTCCGACAACACTTTCAGATCTGATACGACCACGGGAGTTGACGATGACTTTGGCCTTATCACGGTATTGAAATCTATCTCCAAGACATTCACTGCAGATAAGCCACACAAGCTGGCCGTCCATCATGATGAATTAAGTACTTCAGACAATCTGCATCACGGTCGCCCGCCTAAACTACTTAGATACATCCCTGTCGAGAATGAAAAGTGTAGACTGGTAGAACTTAATCACTTCATGTCTTACAGTACAAGAGGCCTATTTCACAGCTAACTATCTCACTTAGAGATACCAACAGGGAGATGTTACCATTCGAGTATATGAGTGCAACCCTACGTATAAGGAATGGTTGATGCAAGCGGCCCCGGTGGGATCAGAAAATGCCCTGGGGTGGCTTTGGCTGATCTTGGTGACACCGAAGGGTTAGATAAGGACGGGAAGGAAGATCGCTTGTATGCCTTCAAGCTCTCTGATGGGGTGTACAAAAGAAAAGAGGTCACCCAAGCGGGGTCACTGAAATTCGAAGAGTTGAGCAATGTAGATATTTCACATGCTTCTCCAAAAAGGGTTCGTACGCTGGCGTTTACTGGGAGCAAGTAGGTTGCCTTTGCGAATCCCCTACAACAAACGGGGTGGTTTATTGATATAAACCTCTTATCTCCGTACGTCGTGACTTGAAAGCAGCATAAAGTTCGGAAGATAGTGAATAGTGGCACCCGGCAGTGCTCTTATATTCCTGAGACGAAAAACATTGTCATAGCACAAGACAGGTTCAGTTATATACTTAAGACAAGCAACAACCGACAGGGAACCCTACGAATGGTACCCGAATTCTCCCCATCGGGACCCATTGGTTTAAATCTTCCTTGAGATTTTTCTCGGAGATAGGCCTGGCGACTTTGTTGATGTCATACCTGGCTTCAAGATCAAATGGAACCAAGGGCATGCCAATATAGAAGTGGGGGTCTATATATTGCGAGATGCCTCAAAGGCAGCTCAAGTGCAGTATTAACTTGAAGGCCTTCAACACCAAACCGATGACCGCTTCTTGAATCTACATAAACTCTTCATTGGTTCAGTTTCTCTTAAACGGCTTCGATTTACGCCCAATGAGCTCACGCCAGAGGACGTCGCGGTTCTTTTCAATAAGTAATATTCATTTAGAGCGAAAGGTTAGATCATATTAGTACGATGACTCTCTAACCACTTGATACTGGCGACAAACACCGCCTTCACCACGTGGCAGAGGTCGAATTCCGTCTCGAAAAAGAACGAGACTTCAGAGCTTCGCTTTACAAGAAATACAGACGTGGGGCTAATGTTATTGACGGGTTTGATACCACGCTTACTGCGGCTAGCGTAGGGCTCGCTGCTTCTAGCGTCGGGCTCTTGTCATCTATCATCGCGTTGCCTGTCGCCCTTGGCCCTCAAGCAGGAGCGATTGTGTGTGGTTTGCTGGGTGTTGGCGGAAAACTTATTGGCCGGAGGCGCCAAACAAAAGCCAAAAACACAACGAGATTCGTATCTTGGCTGAGTCAAAGCTGAACTCAATCGCACGCCGCATTTCTACCGCGCTGAACGACAATTATATATCTGAAACAGAATTTCGAAAAACATTGTCATAGCACAAGACACATTCAGTTATATACTTAAGACAGCAACAACCGACAGGGAACCCTACAAATGGTACCAGAGTTTTCCCCACGGGGACCTATTGGTTTAAATCTTCCTTGAGATTTTTCTCGGAGATAGGCCTGACGACTTTCTTGATGTCATACCTGGCTTCATGATCAAATGGACCCAAGCGCATGCCAATAAAGAAGTGGGGGTCTATATATTGTGAGATGACTCAAAAGCAGCTCAAATGCTGTATTCACTTGAAGGCCTTCAACACCAAACCGATGACCGCTTTTTGAATCTACATTAACTCTTCATTGGTTCAGTTTCTCTTAAACGGCTTCGATTAACGCCCAATGAGCTCACACCAGAGGTCGTTGCGGTTCTTTTCAATAAGTAATATTCTTTTAGAGCGAAAGGTTAGATCATATTAGTACGATGACTCTCTATCCACCACCGCCCTCACCACGTGGCCGAGGTCAAATTCCGTCTCGAAAAAGAACGAGACTTCAGAGCTTCGCTGTATAAGAAGGCAGACGTGGGGCTAATGTTGTTGATGGGGTTGATACCACGCTTACTGCGGCTAGCGTAGGGCTCGCTGCTTCTGGCGTCGGGCTCTTGCCAGCTATCATCGCGGTGTCTGTCGCCCTTGGCCTTCAAGCTGGAGCGATTGTGTGTGGTTTGCTGGGTGTTGGCGGGAACTTTATTGGCCGGAGTCTCCAAACAAAAGCCAAAAACACGACGAGATTCGTATCTTGGCTGAGTCAAAGATGAACTCAATCGCAGACCGCATTTCTACCGCGCTGAACGACGATAATATATCTGAAACAGATTTCGCCTGATTCTATGTGAAATGGACAAGTTCAATCAGATGAAAGAAGAAATTCGTCAGCGCCAAAAAGGGACTGTTGGCTTTTTAGAAGATGAAAACAAGGAGTTGTTTCAACGTGCGACAGACGAGGCGTTAATGACGGCCCGTACCAAGCTGTTGGAAGAGTTAAACAAACTGGTCACAGTGGCACTTCTCAATGAATATTTCTTGCTCGCGGGCTTAAAAGAGCGCTGGCTGAGTCTGGATCGGCGAGTAGATATATCACACGCCGTCCTTTTCATTCTCGCGAATTAGCACATAAGAGCCCTTTGATTTTACCCAAACTCTTTTCACCAAATAGCATTTTTACCTTATTCTTAATCAATATACCAGCGGGCGACATTGAGTCTAATTTTATATTGTTAACAAATTATGAATCGATTAACTGAATAAATTTACCTCACTTAGTGAAACCAAAAGTCACATGCAAATGCTCATACACGAGGGCCGTTGCTATGGACTTGTTTACCTTGGATACGGTGGTTGTAAGTCAAGGGAAACAACTCGAGAATGTATGAATCTATTATCTGAATGATTAACCTCGCCTAGTGAAACCAAAAGTCACATACAAAAGTTCCTGCATGAGCGCCGTTGCAATGGGCTTGTTTGCCTTCGATACGGTGGTTGTATGTCAAGGGAACAACTCGAGAATGTATAAATCAATTTTCGGAATATATTTACCTCGCCTAGTGACTCTAAAACTCACACACAAAATCTCCTGCATGAGCGACGTTGCTATGGGCTTGTTTACCTTAGATACTGTGGTTGTATGTCAAGAGAAACAACTAGAGAATGTATAAATCAATTTTCGGAATATATTTACCTCGCCTAGTGAAACTAAAACTCACACGCAAAAGCTCCTGCATGAGCGACGTTGCTATGGGCTTGTTTACCTTAGATACGGTGGTTGTAAGTCAAGGGAAACAACTCGAGAATGTATGAATCAATTTTCTAAATATAGTTACCTCATCTAGTGAAACTAAAACTCACACAAGCTCTCCTGCATGAGCGCCGTTGTTGTGGGCTTTTTTACCTTAGCTACGGTGGCTGTATGTTAAGAAAACAACTCGAGAATGTATGAATCAATTTTCTGAATATATTTACCTCACCTAGTGAAACTAAAACTCACACACAAGCGCTCCTGCATGAGCGCCGTTACTATGGGTTTGTTTACATTAGATACGGTGATTGTATGTCAAGGGAAACAACTCGAGAAGGTACGAATCAATTTTCTGAATATATTTACTTAACCTAGTAAAACTAAAACTCACACACAAGCGCTCCTGCATGAGCGCCGTTGCTATGGGCTTGTTTACCTTAGATACGGTGGTTGTATGTCAAGGGAAACAACTCGAGAATGTATGAATCAATTTTCTGAATATATTTACCTCACATAGTGAAACTAAAACTCACATACAAGCGCTCCTGCATGAGCGCCGTTGCTATACACTGGTTTGCGCTGGGCATCCCGCCCGGTGGGGTGGGCCCCACAGGTTTGGTGTGAGGGGGGGGGGGGAATAGTTGGTTGGAAATGTTTTAGGGTTCGCGGAGGCTTAATTTACTAAATAAAGATTGCGCCGGTTCGTCTTATGTACATACTACTTAAGATCCTGCTGAAATACAATGTATAACGATAAAGGCTCTGGCCTAAAGACTTTCTTAAACGTTTCTAACCCGGCCCCCGCCCATCGAGGCTTGAAGCAATAGATCGGGCTACATGATGCTTCCACGCAGAGCTGCAACCGACCGCACATGAGTACGGGTAAATCGCTTAGATGCTCTAAGCTGCCCGGGAAAAGAGTTGCGAGTTGGACCGTCCACGCGTATAAACCCTATTGATTTCATTGGGCTCCCCTGGTGTACTTATCCAAAATCGAATATTCTCGCGTGTTTGATAAATGCACTTAGTGAACAGTTGAATACGACTTCGTATGCGCCGTCGTTAAGGTTGACGTCACATCACGTTACGTGACGTCACTTAACATTCCTGTAGTGTCATCCCAATATGGCGGACGTCGGTATACAATGTGACTGAAGCATTAAAAATAAGCGCTTAGAAATGGCAGATATGCAAGAAAAAGAATCATGTACGACTGTGAGGGGTGGATATAAAAATCCGTCCCTCGGGATCACTGTTTGTTTGTTTGTTTGATTTGAGGTTTAACGTCCACGTCAACACTGTAAAGGTCATTCTGGAGACGTTGCTTCCAATTTTGTGGGACTTTTACCCGACATTGAGATGAAATGACATCTCAAGTCCTGTCGCCCAATGAAACCAATAGGGTTTATTAGCATGGACGGTCCGCCTCGCACCGCGGTTCCTGCACTGGCTTAGATCCTCTAAGCGGTTTACTAGTACTCGTGTGCGGGCCGGATGCAGCTGTGTGTGGAAGCGTCATGCAGCCCATATATTTCTTTAAGCCCTTATGGGCGGGGGCTATCGGGATCACTGACTAGCATCACTCGGCAAGCCTCGTGACACCGGACAGTGACCCTCGGCACGGGTCCACCCCTCTTATCCATACAAGATTCTTATATTGTATTTTGCCGCGTTTTTCGGTGATTACTTTTTAATTTTAGATTTTTGATCAACACATCCAGGGAGAAAGTTGTTAAGGTTTATGTTTTTGGTTTTACGGCCCTTTCCAGATTATTTCACTCATCAAGCCGACGGGAGAAAGTTGTAGTGGAGCACAGGTACTTGAAAATGATATTTACATAGTCTCTACGATTGTCAGAAATCGTAAAACAAGATTAAAAAAATAACTTAAAGCTCCTGTGTAGTGGAGAAGCTCCGCCAACTTCTCAAAAAAAGCATTTCGAGCAGAGCTGTAATCGGATGGAGATATCTATGATTTAAAGTTTGTGCGAAATTGTCAGTTTCCACATGTCCCGCCTTGATGGTGTGGTCTGTCGATTTGTTGTCTGTTCAGTGTTTGACTGAAGGAATATTATGTGGGTCATTCAAAGACCATGCAATGCTTACAATGTGCACAATCCGGAGACATTGAATGGGATAGTATTTTTTTAAATTTTATCAATAATAGATCAAAGGTGTTTTGGAAATAAAGGTTTACAGACTAAAACATTGTATTTTATGATTTTGACTGTCTACACTCTAATGCTTTGTACAACGTCCCTTCCTTTGAACGATTCGTTGGCTGCACAAGAGTTATCCATATGTTGGCATTATTGTAAAAAGGCTAGTTATTTGGTCACATTTCGATAGTCTTATGTATAAGAATTTATTTTTCTGATTCCCACTTTCACCCCACTGGGTGACCTAATAGTGCTATAAATATCTTGTTTATCTTCTTAGAGTAGATTCCCGAAAACTGAGTCACAGATTAATTTCGTTTTTGTAAACAACTTGTTTACAAGGAAAACTTGCATTATTTTTAGATAATTATATCATCTTATTCTACAGCCCTGTGGAACATTCTAGAGAAATCTTGGGGTCTATAAAAGAGCTTGATTTTTCTCATTGAGTCAGACTTTAGCGTTTGAAGTTTGGGCTTTTAAGAAAACTTATTTCTGAATTCTGTGTTGGATTGTTAAAGGATATTATATTTCATTTCGAACTGTGAATTCTGTGGGATCAAGAAAAATAGATTCATTCAGGATATTTCATAGCAGAGCTAAGTACATATAATTTTCTTACTTCTACGGGTTAAAAACAACTTGTAAATACATTTTGTTAAATTTTCCCAAAAGGCTTGTTCGCTTTTTCTTTCTGCTACGCCTGGCTCGTAACAGAAATTGGGGGCTCGTTCGGGATAAAAACATCTTGAACATTTTATGACTGACATTTCATTTGTAGGCAAGTAATAATTGTCATTTCTTATCAAATATAGACTTGGCAGTTGCTTCAAAAGATTGGTATTTCCCCATAGGCATATAGGGGATTGTCGTTTTATGTGAATTAGTAAATGTCATTTCAGGTGAAATAGTACTTGTCATTTCATGTGAAATTCTTGTTGGGCTTGTCATTTAAAAAAAATCGTCAAATTAACCTCAATCTGTATTACCATAATTACTTAGCCTACCCAGGAGTTGTTTAATCTGGCCAAAAGGACAGATTTGCTGTATATTGCTTCCCATTATGGGGTCACTGCTGTCAAAACAAGCATGAAGAAGCATGAAATTAAGAATATTTTGGTACAGTTTTTAGTTTATGAAGAACTTTTTGATCCATCTGCTTTGTCTCTCATTATGGTTTCACATACTGAATTACAAATGAGACAAATTGAAATAGGAAGGCAAACTGAATTAGAGAAGTTAAGATAAGAAATGGAAGAAAGAGAGAAAGAAAAAGAAAGAGAAATGCAGAGACAAATACAGACGGAAAGATTAGAAATGGAAGAAATGGAGAGGGAAAAACAAAGAGAATGGAAGAACGTGTTCGAAAAGAAAAATCAGAGTAGGAAGAAAAATAAAAGAGAAATCGAGCAACGGATCGAGTTCGAAAAGGGAAAAAAAAGATATAACATTGAAGAAAAAGAAAGGGAAAGGCAATTTCAATTAAGGCTGAAAGAAATGGAACTCCAGGGTTAAGATAGGGTGAAACCTACCCCTGTTTTTGACTCTGGAAGTTACTTTGATGCCACAAAGCACGTCTGATTAGTTCCGCCATTTCAGAAAAAAGATGTAATTAATTTTTTTTTTTTCACATTTTGAAAATGTTGCAGAAAATTTAAAATGGCCAAAAGAGCATTGGACCTTACTTTTGCAAAGCGTTGTTGTCGGAAAGGCTCGAGACATTTACACTCAGCTGACTGTCGAGCAAAGCTCAGACTATGATTTGGTTAAGGAGCTTATTCTTAAGGCGTATGAGTTGGTCCCTGAGGCTTACAGGCAGAAATTTAGGAATTTCCCAGACCCATGTAGCATTTGCTCGAACCAAAGAACAGTTAAGAGCTTTTAAAAAAGTAGGCCCTCATCATGAAAAACTTAGACAGCTTGTCCTTCTTGAAGAGTTCAAATGGTACATAAATTTAGACATTAAGTCTTTTCTCGAGGAGAGACAAGTTGAAACTTTGGAGGAAGCTTCTCGTTTGGCAGATGATTATGCTTTGACTCATTTGTGAACAGGCCTTGTCCTAGAAAACCTTATAACCCACAGAAAGGTCCAAGATTCTATCCTAGTAATCCATCTGGTAGTTATAGCCATACATTTAATCCTATACCCAAACTTTCTGGTGAAAATAAAAGCCAGAATCCTTCCAAACCTTCTGGTGAAAATAGAAGCCAGAATTTTTTCAAACCTTCTGGTGAAAACAAAGGCCAAAAATTTCTTATCTAAATCTCAAGTAGTTTGTATCTATTGTAAAAATACAGGTCATTTGATCTCTGAATGTTTAAAAATTAAAGCGAAGAAAAGAAAGAGCAAGACAAGAGGAACTTAAGCCTACAGGTTTGACTTCTATAAGGCCAAACCCACAGTCTTGTGTAAGAGAGGAAACTCTTTCTGATACCAAATTATCTGAGACTGATCCAGTTTTGGAGATTTATGAACCATTCTTTTCAGATGGTTTTGTGTCACTAAATGGTGACAGTTATGCCCATCCTACCCATAACAAAATCTTACGAGATACCGGAGCTTCTCAATCTCTTATTCTAGCAGATGCTCTGCCTTTTTCTGAGAAGTCTTTTTTTGGCCAAAGTGTCCTTATTCAGGGTGTGGAATGTGGATTTGTTAATGCTCCGCCTCATAACGTTTATTTGTCATCAGACTTGGTATCCGGTTCAGTGGCTGTTGGTATTAGACCTTCTTTACCTGTCAAAGGTATTCATTTATTGCTAGGTAATGACTTAGCTGGAGATACGGTTGTGATTAACCCACTTTTGACTTCTCATCATTGCATAGACCAACCACCTGATCCCATTGAGCAGGAAATTCCTTGTCTTTATCCATTATGAGCCGTCACAAGGGCAATGGCACGTAAGGCCAAGCAAACAGATGGGGAAAAAGGATTTTGATTTCACTGATACCTTTTTGGGTCAGTCTTTTAATGACGAGATAAAAAGGTCTCTGTCTTCAAGCCTGCCTGATAAGCAGACAGATTTTCATGAGAATAACTCATCTTTCGATCTAGGCCATGACAAGATGTCCGGCAAGTAGCTATAGAACAGCACAAGGATCCTGAAATTTTGCCTTTGTTTGAAAGGGCCTTAGATGAGCAGGAAGTATCTCAGGTCCCAGTCTGCTATTATGTCAAAAATGAGACGAAGACGAGTGGACTGTCAACCACCAAATAGTGGTTACACGGGTTTACCGCCCCGAAATATTAAACTTGGCACATGAAACTCCCATGTCAGGACAATTAGGTGTAAATAAAACCTATCGCAAGATTCTTAATCATTTTTACTGGCCTGGGTTAAAATCAGATGTTTCGCAGTATTGTAGGTCCTGTCATACATGCCAAATGGTATAACAATCCAATCAGACTATACCCAAGGCTCATTTGCAGCCTATACCTGCTTTTGATGAACCTTTCAGTCGAATAATTATAGACTGTGTGGGTCCCTTGCCCAGAACTAAGTCTGGTTGTGGATATCTTTTGACTTTTATGTGTGCTTCCATGCGTTTTCCTGAAACCATTCCACTTAGAAATATCAAAACTAAGGCAGTCGTCAAGGCCTTAATGAAGTTTTACACCTTTGTTGGTCTTCCGAAATCTATTCAGTCAGACCAAGGTTCAAATTTCACGTCTGGAATTTTTCAACAAGTAATGCATGAACTAGGTATTGTATAATATAAGTCATCGCCCTATCATCCTGAAAGTCAAGGCGCCCTTGAAAGATTCCATCAAACATTGAAAAACATGATAAAATCGTATTGCTTTGACACAGAGAAGGATTGGGATAAAGGCATCCATCTGCTTTTATTTGCTGTTGTTAGAGATTCTGTGCAAGAATCGCTTGGCTTCAGTCCATTTGAATTAGTATTTGGCCACACTGTTCGTGGTCCTTTGAAACTTCTGAAAGAGAAATTTCTCTCTAATGATGACACTTCCTTGAATTTACTTCAGTATGTGTCCGATTTTAAAACTAGACTTTCAATAGCTTGTGAGGCTGCTCGGACCAATCTTCAGTCAGCCCAAAGAAAAATGAAACAGCTATATGATATAGGGAAAAAAGAAAGGTAATGTAAACCAGGTGATAAGGTACTAGCTTTTTTGCCTATTCCTAGACAATCTTTGCAAGCCAGGTATTATGGTCCATACACTGTAGACAAAATGATCAGTGACGTACATTACATAATAAACACTCCTGGGAGGCGCAAGCTAAAGCAGCTGTGTCATGAACATGCCTAAGGAATACATTGGTAGGGACAATGCATCTTTAATATCGGTCAATCTAGTTAGCTCTGCTCCACTTAATTCATGTGACAATGACTGTGAGGATATTAATTCAGTGAAATCTGATCCCACATTATCAAAACCTCAGAATTCTGACATTCTGAGGAATTTCGACCAGAAACTGTCACATCTAGAGCCAGATCAGCGGAATGAACTGAAACAGATGATTTTTGAAAATGAACACTTATTTCCTGACATTCCAACACGAACAGACAAAATATTTCACGATGTGGACATAAATGGTTCTAAACCTGTAAAGCAAAATCCATATAGGATGAATCCTATGAAACAAAAAATATCTTAAAGAAGAAGTTCAGTATTTATTGGACAATGACTTTATCGAACCAAGTCAAAGTGAATGGAGTTCTCCTTGTATTCTTGTAACAAATCTGATGGGACATATCGTATGTGTACAGATTTTAGGAAAGTTAATTCCTTAAGTAAAATAGATAGCTTTCATATTCCAAGAATGGATGACTGCATTGATAACATCGGGAATGCCAAATACATAACGAAATTCGACCTTCTGAAAGGATTTTGGCAAATTCCACTCACAGATAGAGCAAAGGAGGTTTTTGGCATTCACAACACCAGACAGATTATTTAACTATAAAGTCATGCCATTTGGAACGAAAAACTCTCAGGCAACATTTCAGCGCTTAATAAACATGGTAATTGCATGGCTGGAAGGCTACAGTGCTTATATCGATAACGCTATCATATACAATGACCAGTGGAATCAATATCTTGGGACTATTCGAGCATTCTTTGATAGACTGAGTAATGCCAAATTGACAAGCAATCTTGCTAAAAGTGAATTCTGCTATGCAAGTTTGACATTTCTAGGTCATGTTGTAGGCCAAGGTCATGTGAAACCCATTGATGCTAAAGTTGAAGCTATCTAAAATTTTCCCGTAGCCACGTGCAAAAGACAGCTGATGCGATTTCTTGGTAAGGCTGCTTTTTACAGAAAGTTCTGTAATAATTTCTCTGTCATTGCTGAGCCTTTGAAAAATTTGCGTAGCAAAAGAACAAACTTCCATGGGAATGCAATATGCCAAAATGCTTTTGATAAGCTTAAAGCCATACTCTAGAGTGAACCAGTTCTCTTGGCACCAAACTTTGAAAAGGAGTTTAAGCTAGCTGTAGATGCTAGTGACGTAGGTGCAGGTAGTGTTTTGTTGCCGGAAGATGAAAATGGTGTGGAACATCCAGTTTGCTACTTTTGCAAAAAGGTTAATAAGCATCAGAGAAATTACTCTACCATAGAGAAAGAGTGCTTGTCTCTGATTCTTGCTCTGCAACATTTCGAAGTTTATCTTGCCCCTACTACTGCACCGATTGTTGCTTTCGGTGATCACAATCCACTGACTTTCATACATAAAATGAAAAACAAAAAGCAGCGGTTGCTCAGGTGGCGTCTTATGCTACAAGAGTATAATTTAGACATAAGACATATCAGGGGGAGAGATAACGTAGTCCCTGATGCCCTGTCAAGAGCTTGAGCAGTGTCAGGAATTGTGTTTTTCTTTCATATTGAAGTGGATTGTAGATACATGTAATTTTATATGCTATGTTCAATATTTTATTATTCTAAAAGCAAAAGAAAGCTTTATTGCATAAAACTTTCTTTTCCTCGAAGAGGGGGAGTGTTAAGCATAAGAATTTATTTTTCTGATTCCCACTTTCACCCCACTGGGTGACCTTATAGTGCTATAAATATTTGTTTATCTTCTTATAGAAGATTCTCAAAAACTAAGTCACAGAATAATTTCATTTTTGTAAACAACTTGTTTACAAGGAAAAGTACTTCAGAACCTTCGAGAATGTTCAGGTTTGCATTTTTTTTTAGAAAATTACATCATCTTATTCTACAGCCCTGTGGAACATTCTAGAGAAATCTTGGGGTCTATAAAAGAGCTTGATTATTCTCATTGAGTCAGACTTCGGAGTTTGAAGCTTGGGCTTTTAAGAAAAGTAATTTCTGAATTCTGTGTTGGATATTATTTTTCATTTCGGACTGTTAATTCTGTAGGATCAAGGAAAATAGATTCATTCAAGATATTTCATATGTTTAATTTTCTTACTTCTACGGGTTAAGTGAGTGTTTGAGTTTTACGTCTAACCAACAGCTAAGGTCATACGGAGACGGGACCTCGGTTTAAAGACTCATCCGAAAGTCTGGAGAAGCCCGGGATCGATCCTGCGATCATTGGTTTACAAGGCGAGAAGCATAGCCACTGCACCACGGAGGCTTCAATCTACGGGTTAAAGATAACTTATCTAAGAGTGCCCTAAAATCACCGTGTCATTCTGTCATTCGGTCATTCGGTCATTCTGTCAGTCTGTCAGTCCGTAACCCGTTTGTGAAAATTGGTGATAGTGACTTAACCGCTTGGAATATTTAAACAATTTTTGGCATACTGATAGATATCAATGAGATCTAACCAATGAACTTGCGAAATATTACATTCCATTAAGTATAGCCTCGCCGAGGCGAAAAATGTGAACATTTTCGAACTGCTTCTCCTCGGTAACCGTTGGGCCGATTGAAGTCAAATTTCATATGGAGCCTTTATGGGATAGGGAAACCAAAATTTGCTCATGGGTTCCAGGTCACATGAACAAAATGGCCGCTAAGCCATATATGGTAAAAACCCTTCAAAAATAGTCTTCTCCAGAACCACTGGGCAGATTTCCACGAAACTTGATAAATAGCATCTGGGACGTAGGCCCATTATAAATTGCTAAAATGGTGACCCTGGGTTGACCTTGACCTTCTTTGGGTCCGCCCGTAACCCGTTTGTGAAAATTGGTGATAGTGACTTAACTGATTGGAATATTTAAACAATTTTTGGCACACTGACAGATATCAATGAGATCTCGCAAATGAACTTGCGAAATATTACATTCCATTTAGTATAGCCTCGCCGAGGCGAAAAATGTGAAAATTTTCGAACTGCTTCTTTCCGGAAACCGTTGGGCCGATTGAAATCAAATTTCATATGAAGCCTCTATAGGATGGGGGAAACCAAAATTTGCTCATGGGTCCAGGTCACATGACCTAAATGGCCGCCAAGCCATATATGGTTTGTCTGTCTATCCGTCCATAACCCGTTTGTGAAAATTGGTGATAGTGACTTAACCGCTTGGAATATTTAAACAATTTTTGGCATACTGATAGATATCAATAAGATCTTACCAGTGAACTTGCGAAATATTACATTCAATTTAGTATAGCCTCGCCGAGGCGAAAAATGTGAAAATTTTCGAACTGCTTCTCCTCGGAAACCGTTGTGCCGATTGAAGTCAAATTTCATATGAAGCCTTTATGGGATAGGGAAACCAAAATTTGCTCATGGGGTCCAGGTCACATGACCAAAATGGCCGCCAAGCCATATATGGTAAAAACCCTTCAAAAATAGTCTTCTCCAGAACCACTGGGCAGATTTCCACGAAACTTGATAAATAACATCTGGGACGTAGGCCCATCATAAATTGCTAAAATGGTGACCCCGGGTTGACCTTGACCTTCTTTGTGCCTAGGTCAAGCATATGCTTTTGTATTGGAAAAGTGAGAATGCATTTTATCCTGCAAACGATTCAGAATACAGTACTAAAGTATAAGATATATTTTTGTTCCTTACGATAAGGCGCATTTATTGGGGGAACCGTTTTAGGTCCAGGTCACATGACCAAAATGGCCGCCATACCCATATATGGTAACACTTAGTTTATACTAATTTATTTTAGTTCGATTGCGATGAAAGCTTCAAGCATATTGAATCGCTCTCGAACACTCATTCCGGTTATTTTCACGCGCGCGAGAGAGAGGCAGTGGCTTTTACACCACTGCTACCCATTTGCACCTGGGTGGAGTGGAGCAATGTCATTACGTGTCTTGCCCAAGGACACACCTCGATACCGGTGGCCGGTTCGAACGCACAACCTCTCGATCATAAGTCGAACGCGTTAACCCCTGCGCTATCGAGGCTGACTAATGGTAACACTTATAAAGCTTAAAGCATCCGGGTCGTGCACTTCAGCTGAAGCACTGGTTTTATTATTTTATTTCTAAAAGGCTTGTTTGGATTTTCTTTCTGCTACGCCTGGCTCGTAACAATAGTTTAGGTGATAGAAAAGGGCTTGGCCTTTTTCGAAAATTTCAAAAATTGAAAAAATTTTATCCGATTAGAGCAAAATTTATACAATTTCGGAGGCTGGCTCCTTTACGAGAAGTTGCCAGCGCTTCTTCTCAACAACCTTCTCACTGGATGTGTTGATCAAAAATCTAAAATCAAGAAACTATCGTCGAAAAACGCGGAAAAAAAAGATAAAAAACGACGTTTCATCAGGAAACACGCCTATATTATTTGACCCCCTCGAACCCCACTTTTATACAGTAAAACTGGGGTTTGCAGGGGTAAACCTTATTTTTCTTATTTCTGCTCTAAGGTATAGACTGGCGGTTCTAACGAGTACCCACAATCTATATTTTGAGCAGAAATAAGAAAATTATCACAATTTTTCATCTGAAAATTTTCATTTTTTCGGCGATAAATGTGTCAATGTATTTGTATAGGCGTGTTTTCGTAGTGCTTTAAGTGAAGAAAAGTAAGACCCTCATTATTTCCTCAAATTACAATAAGCAATTCTATAGCGATAAAACAGCTATCTTATATTTTGAAAAAGGTTTTCGCTGATTCAGAAACAAATTATGATATGTTATCACTTCAGACACCTTCTTTGCGAAACAGATAGAATTTCCGTTCAAACGCGATTACACATATTGAACCAATAGAAAACAATAGTCAAATTATATAATTTAGGCGTAAAAAATAGTTGTTTTTCCGCTAACATGCTGCAAAAAATTTTGGTCGATAGGCAGTAGAAACTTTTTTTTTTATTATTTGATTTTTTCACCCGAAAAACAGTGTCGGGCCTCTAATCTGTATTTGTTTTTGTTTTTGTACATGTTTTTTGTTCAGAAAATTATCATGTTGAGACTTGCCATGTATATCATTATTCATTTTAGATGCTCAAAAATGCCAGCTCTGTATTTTGGAAGGTACTAAATGCCAAAAACTACAAAAAAAAAAAATGTACTTAAAACGCGAAATTACATGTACTGTGGGAAAATGCAAAGACAACACTGGGTAGGGTCGGAAATGAAAAATGGTAGGGTCGGTGTTTTTGTTTTTATTTTGTTCTTTTGCTGATAAAAATAGTAGAGTCGGGGGTGGGGGGGGTCTGAAGCAGGGTCGGTCGGGTTAGCGGAAACACGGCTATTTTTAGGCCCTTCTTCTTCTTCTTCTTCTTCTTCTTCTTCTTCTTCTCCTTCTTCAGTTGTGCCTCATTCACCATATTTGCATTATTTGCTGGCTCCCAGCTTGCACATTGTCAATATTGGAAAAACAGGTAACCAGACCCCCCTGACCTTGAAAGGTCAGGGGGGTCTGGTTACCTGTTTTTCCAACACTGATAACCTTCATTCTAGGAACCAGCAGATAATGCAAATAAGGTGAATAAGTATTTTCTTAGGAGCGTTCCCCGCCCATCGGGGCTTGAAGTAACGGATGGGCTGCATGATGCTTCCACACAGAGCTGAAACTGACCGCACACGAGTCCTTGTAAACTGCTTAGAGAATCTAAGCCTCACCAGGTAAAGCTGTGCAAGTCGGAACGTCAATGCTTTATGTAAGTCATATTGGTTTCATTGACCGACAGGGCTTGAGATGTAATTTCACCTCAATGTCGAGTAAAAAAAAAAACAACATAAAATTGGAAGCAACGTTTTCAAAATGACCCATACAGTGTTGACGGGAGCGTTGAACCTCAATTCAAAGAAAACAAACAAACAATTTTTAAGATATATTATAAGTAACTACCTAACTTAGAATTTTTTTTTTTTTATTAAATAATACGACAAGTAAATATATAATTTGATCCATTTTGTACCAGAAACACCGGAATGGGTTACTTGCAAACATTGCATGCCCAAATCAGCTGTCGCAGAACGTAGCATCTGATCAGAGCCTACACTGCTTGCAAAAATTTCAGTCACTTTCCACCATAAATTTTGAAGACAACATAACCTGATACCCTTGAATTTTGAAATTTTGACCTTGTGCTATATATAAGGTGGAAGATTCCATTTGGTAGAAAAAGGGTTTGGTATGTACATGTACTCAAAATTTAAGTCATGTCAAAAAGATATTGATTTTATGACTCACTTGAGGTTTGTTTATAGAAACTAGATCTATGAATGAATAAACCGTGTATATAGCATAACTACATTTTATTGATAGTACTATACTGAATTTTCATGAACTCATGAAAGGTAAGAATATTATTTTGTTTTTGTTTTTTCAGGTAAAAAATTAAATTAAATCAATTACTTTCATGGTTAACTTTCTTTAAAAGCGAGGGTGACGTTTATCTTGCGTCACTGGGGCGTTTTTGTTGTTGTTGTTGATTTGAGGTTTAACGTCCCCGTCAACACTGTACAGGTCATTATGGAGACGTTGCTTCCAATTTTGTGGGACGTTTACCCGGCATTGAGATGAAATGACATCTCAACCTCTGTCGCCCAATGAAACCAATTGGGTTTATAAGCATGGACGGTCCGACTCGCACCGCTTTGCCTGGGCAGGTTTAGATCTTCCCAGCTGTTTACCAGTACTTGTGTGCGGTCGGATTTCAGCTATGAGGGGAAGCATCATGCAGCCCATCTATTTCTTCAAGTCCCGATGGGCGGGGGCCATTCACTGGGGCGTCCTACTGATTTCTGTCCATCAAGGAGGAACAGGCAGTGGAGGAATATTGTTATTTCTTCTGTTTAGTTCCTTCCCTATCCCCCACCACCACGAAAAATACGCCTATATAATTTTGACCCCCTCGAACCCCACTTTTATATAGAAAAACTGGGTTTTGCAGGGGTAAACCTTATTTTTCTTATTTCTGCTTCTAAATATATATTGTGGGTACTTGTTAGAGCCGCCTCGAGGAGGCGGTTCTAACGAGTGCCGACAATGTATATTTTGAGCAGAAATAAGAAAAATATCGCAATTTTTCATCTTAAAATTTTCATATTTTCGGCGATAAACGTTACAATGTATTTGTATAGCGTGTTTTCGTAATGACTTTCATCTCCCCCACTATCACTTCCATCTCTTTCCTCATTATATACTGAGAGGCAAAAGTAAGTATACAGGTTACTGAATGCCGATTTGCGTTCCAATGTCTCCCTTTCTACATACATATGAGGCGTCATAAATAAGAACAACCACTTTAGCATAATTTGCAGCATTTTCCGTTAAAATTGATTAAAGAATAATGAAATTGCGTCGCTTAAAATGGACAGGGGGTCTGATCCAATATTTTGTATTGAGTAGCTTCCCTTTAAACATGTGTTTCGAAAAAGTGTTATTCAATAAATGATTTTAATGCAACAAATTCAAAGAAGGGCAACTGATTGGCAAGAATATGTCGCATATTGAAAATAAACACAAGGTAAACTGCAACATCTTTTGTCCACGAAAATGGCAGTTTTGCCTTTTACGTTCTTCCTTTGATTGGATGCATTATGTTTCCATGGGATTTGTATTGGTGAGTAACTTTTCATTGAGCAATTTTAGAGGGTTTACTATGGAGTAAGCACAAAGATGCAGAGCAAGACAAAATTATGCGAAAGTTTCCCATGAAAATCTCTTACACGATTTGAGAAAAAGGCTCATTTAATTCACTATGGTTTTAATTGAAAGGGAGATAATCAGGAACAGGCAGAAATTCCAATTGAGTTTGAAGCTGTTTGTTTGGGTTAAATGGCAAAGAAATGATGTGGTCTTATCGATGAATAGTCGCACATGACTTTTGCGGTGTGCATCGATTTAAATGTCATGTGCATCACGAGATTTTATTGGAAATATTGATTTTCAGTTAAGGGCAATAACTCCATCATGGATGACTGTAACAGGAAAACAGTTGGGGTTTTACAAACTTAGACGTTTGGGGAAAACCGGCATAGGCAAATTGTATAACAAACTGCAATACAAGATCCGGTATTCCAAATTAAAAACTGTATACTTTTTATTGCCTCTGAGTATATCTGGGAGTCGACACACAATGGTAACTCAAACACAGAATGACTGATAGTTGTTAAAGACATATCAACCACTGATGATCAAAATGCCCGTTCATTTTACTTCTCTTGATGAAATATGAAGTTTGATTATAAGATTTTATTAGGAAGCGTGGATGTCAGTTATTCTTATCGATTTATCTAACTATAAACACACCCGTCCATTGGGGCTTCAAAAAATAGATGGGTTGCATGATGCTTCCACGCAGAGCTGAAACCGACCGCACATGAGTACTGGTAAACCGCTAAGAGGATCTAAGTAGAAGTGGAGGCAATGATCAGGAATCGATACAATTAACCCATGCACAGCTCCCATCAGAGACTAAGCCTGCCAAGGCAAAGCGGGCGTTCAAATCAAGAGGGCCATAATGGCCCAGGACCGCTTACCTGATCTTTATTGTACAAATTTTGTTTTGTTTGATTTGATGTTTAACGTCTCCGTCAACACTATATGTTGTCAGCCTCGATAGCGCAGTGGTTAGCGCGTTCGACCTACGATCGAAAGGTTGTGCGTTCGAATCCGCCACCGGTATCGAGGTGTGTTCTTGGGCAAGACACGTAATGACACTGCCCCACTCCACCCAGGTGTAAATGGGTAGCAGTGGTGTAAAAGCCACTGCCTCTCTCTCGCGCGCGTGTGAAAACACCCGGAATGAGTGTTCGAGAGCGATTCAATAAGCTTGTAGCTTTCATCGCAATCGAACTAAAATAAATTAGTATAAACTAACACTATATGTGTCATTTTGGAGACTTTGCGCCAAATATTGTGGGACTTTTACCTGACATTGAGATGAAATGACATCTCAAGCCCTGTCGCCCAATGAAACCAATAGGGTTTTTGAGTATCCAGAACTCGCACCGCTTTGCCTGGGCAGGCTTACCAGTACTCGTGTGCGGCCGGATTCGGCTCTGCGTGGAAGCATCATGCAGCTCATTTATTTTTCAAGACCCGATGGGCGGGGCCGTTTATTGTTTGTTTGTTTCAATTTGGGTTTAACGTCTCCGTCAAAACTATTTAGGTCATTTTGGAGACGTTGCTTCCAATTTTGTGGGACTTTTACCCGACATTGAGGCGAAATGACATCTCAAACCCTAGCGCCCAATGAAACCAATAGGGCTTTTGAGCATCCAGAACGGTCCGACTCGCGCCGCTTTGATTCTCTAAGCGGTTTACCAGTACTAGTGTGCGGCCGGATTCGGCTCTGCGTGGAAGCATCATGCAGCCCATTTATTTTTTCAAGCCCCGATGGGCGGGGGCCGTTTATTGTACAAATGAAATGGTAGGTGATATATGGTGGTGTAGATGGTTAGAGCAATTTTGGTTGACAGTGACCCAAGAAACATTTCCGTGAAATTATTTCAAAATCAGTCTAGCTATATTGGAGCAGAAGTCATTTTAACCCTTATCTTGCTGTTCACGACAACCCCTATCTTTGCAAAGAGTGTAGATTCAGATCAGATGGAAGAAGCCATCTGATCGTATCTACACTGTTTGGCATTGCATCAAGTAATTTGATTGGTTGATAGACAGAAATGGGTGTGGTTTAAATGAATATTCAGCAAGATAAGGGTTAAGGGCTGTATATTTGCTAACCTGATCAGTGGAGCGAACGGATTTTGAGCAATTTTGTCAGAGGGTCACCCATAGAACATTACTTCGAACTTGATTTCTTTCAACAAAAGTACCCTTTGACAATACAAATCTGACTTGTATGTCACTATCTGGGTCCCTTGTGGACATTGAGGGTCAGGTCCTAGCGCACAAGACCGAGATGAACCGGTCCGTCTAACTTACAGTACCTTATGGTTACGAAGCGGGGTGGTGAGGGTGGGAGGGTGGGGGGAGAGAGTTAGCATCTAAGTCGGTATACGTAGTTCTCTTTGACAATAGCCAGCTAACGTGTATGTCACTGACTCGACACCTACAACAAACAAAACCTACAATGCCTCGTGGTGATAAAGTGGGGGTGGGGTGGAGTTGACATCAGAAGCTACACTGAGTCGACACGTGGTTCCTTTGACATTGGACATTGAGTGTCAGGTACTGGTGCATAAGACGGGGATGAATCAATCTAAACTACCATGCCTTGTGGTGACATAGGACCGTCCCTTTATGAAAACACGCCTATACAAACTAATACAGTGTCATTTTTTCGCCGAAAAAAAAAACAACTTAAATTTTAGGATGAAAAATTGTGATATTTTCCTTATTTCTGCCCAAAATATAGATTGTGGATACTCGTTAGAACCGCCTCATCGAGGCGGTTCTAACGAGTACCCACACTCTATACTTTGGAGCGGAAATAAGAAAAAATAAGGCTTACCCGTGTAAACCCCAGTTTTACTATATAAAAGTGGGGTTCAAGGGGGTCAAATTATATAGGCGTGTTTTCGTGATGCCTAGTACTGGTGTTCACACCATCTTTACCCAGTCCTAAGACGGTCTGACAACACCTCTATACCCTTTTTAGACTTTTCATTTAAAAAAGGTTATCATTCTATTAATACAATACCCCTCCTGACCAATGTTCTATCAAGATGATCACTCTAGGCAACTTTGATTATGGTCAGACCGAAACTGTGTCATCAAGAGTGTTCACACGGTTGTTTTGAATTTTATTATTTGATCTACTAACCTACGGTTAAACCCTACATGACCCATATTCCAACTTGACCGAGATATTGCTATGATAGTCATTCCATACAAGTTTGGTGATGATCGGACTAAAACGGTGGCCTCTAAAGTGTTCACAAGGTTTTTTTTATATAATTTGACCTACTGATCTACTTTTTGACCCGATATGATCCATATTCGAACTTAATCGAGATATTCTCAACATAATCATTCTCAGCAAAAATGATGATGATTGGACCAAACCTGTGGCCTCTAGAGTGTTCATAACGTCATTCTATGATTTGACCTACTGAGCTACTTTTTGACCGACATGGCCCATATTCAAACTTGACCGAGATTTTGTCAAGATGATCATTCTGAGAGTGTACCACAACTGTGTCACCAGTCAGACGCGTATCCAACTGAGCTACCAAGGCCGGCTGGCTACTTCTGTATAGAATTGCTGTCGTTTTATCCGCATTACGCTAACAAATCCGTGAAATGAACATCCCTCTAAACCACACTTTATATATAGAAAACTGGGGTTTACGAGGTGATTCTAACGAGTACCCACAACATATGTTTGCAGTATAAATAAGAAAATTATCTCGGATTTTCACCAGAAAAGTTGCCATTTTGGAGATGTCATCACGAAAAAACGCCTGTATAAATTTGACCCCCCTTGAACCCCATTTTTATATAGTAAAACTGGGGTTTACAGGGGTATATCTTATTTTTCTTATTTCTGCTCTAAAATATAGATTGTGGGTACTCATTAGAACCACCTCGATGAGGCGGTTCTAACGGGTACCCCAAATCTATATTTTGAGCAGCAATAAGAAAAATATCGCAATTTTTTATCTAAAAATTTTCATTTTTCGGCGATAAAATATACAATGTATTTGTATAGGCATGTTTTCGTAATGGAAAAATGCACTACAGTAGAACTTCGATGGCTCGAACAGCGATGGCTCGTTTACCATGGATGTGTCGAACCCGTTCTTGAGTCCCTAGGGAAATCCTCTACATAAGAAATAGTGCGGGGTAATTAGGGAGATTTTAGTCTATTATCTTGCAAATGTATGCTGTGTGTACTCATTAGAATCGCCTCGATGAGGCGATTCTAATGAGTACACACAGCATACATTTTCATTATAGAACGCCGAAAAGATGTCTAAAAGTATCTCGTTATGCCTCCTGACAGTAACCTCAGTACTACGCTGTGGCTCGAACTACCCCTGTCTCGAACTGATTTTCGAGGTCCCAAAGGTGTTCGAGCCATTGAAGTTCGACTGTATTTCACACGGGTGGGTTATCGTAATGCGGGCTTGTGCTTGCCTGTACCAAATGGACTAGT
>OY757026.1:99290412-99396827 GCA_963580285.1 Lucinisca nassula
TTATGTATACTTCAATATTTATATTTCCTGTGTAAAGCCTAATGCAAACCTATAGAAAACAATGTAGTTCATAGTTCCATGAAGGCACCGAGTCACATTAGAATCAGAATCAGAATCAGAATTGTTACTGGTGACACGTCAAATGACATTCATACACCAGGACCTGTGATGTGGGAAGTTAGTCCCTAGCTCTAACCAAAGAGGTAAATTTAGCTACACAATCATCAGCACCTTCAGCTGTCGAGATAATCGAATCGGGAAGGGCATTCCAATCTCTAATGGTTCTGGGGAAGAACGACTCTTTATAAATGTCGGTTCTTGCGCTAAGGGTCTGAAACGCCAACGAATGGTGATTTCTACAGTGTCTAGCTGGGGGAACAAGGTCATCTGTTGGAATGCTGGCAGCACCCTTTAGGCCTTTGTATAAAAGGATTAGCCTACTGTCTTTTCTCCTTTTCTTGAGAGACTCCCATTTTAATTTTCCAAGTATTCCAGTCATGCTCCCAGTTTCAAAGCAGTAATTGCCTGTTACAAATCTAGCAGCTCTATTCTGAAATTTCTCATTTTCATCATTAAGGACCACTCCACTTGGGTCCCAGATACAACTACCATATTCCAAGATTGGGCGAACAAGACCTTTATATGCTGCCTCTTTTACATCCTGAGGGCACTGATGAAGATTTCGCCTCAGGAAACCAAGCGTTCTATTTGCCTTAGTACACATGTTGCTAATATGAGTATTCCATCTCAAGTTGTGTGAGATTGTCACTCCAAGGTATTTAATGGAGTCCACATTTTCGAGGACCGTTCCCTCTAAGGTGTAAGAAGCCTCAACTTTATTAGATCTCTTCCTAGTTATCTGCATAATATTGCATTTAACTGGCTGAAATCTCATGCCCCATTTACGTGCCCAACATCCTAATCTATCTATGTCAGCCTGAAGTTTCAATGAGTCATCTGTATCTCTAATTTCCCGGTAACAAACACAGTCATCTGCGAACAGTCTTATTTCTGAGTCAATGTCAGTGGAAATATCATTGATGTACAGGGAGAACAAAAGTGGACCAAGAACGGTCCCTTGCGGGACTCCAGACAAAACTGGAGCCCACTCCGAAGATTCACCATTAACAACAACCCGCTGTTATCTGTAGCAAAGAAAGGAATCTATCCATTAGAGGGTCTTTCCCCCAATTCCATAACCAAATAACTTAGATTTAAGTAGTTCATGAGGAGGGGTGTCAAAGGCCTTCTCGAAGTCCAGAATAAATGTGTCCACCTGTCCCCCTTTGTCCAAGATTTTTGCCCAGTCATTAATAACTGTGCTTAGCTGAGTTTCACAACTGTGCCTTTTCCTAAATGCATGTTGCCTGTCTGACAAAAGTTTATGCTCGTCCAAGTGGGCCATGATGTTTGAGCAGACTATATGTTCCAGCAATTTACACAGAACACAAGTCAGAGACACAGGGCGATAATTACGGGCAAGAGCCCTATCTCCTTTTTTGAAGAGTGGACAAATGTTTGCTAAGAGCCATTCTTTGGGGATTTCACCCGTATCAAGAGACTGTTGAAACAAGTGTGCGAAAACTGGACCCAACTCATTTGCTAGTTCCTTCAGGACTCTGGGATGAAGCTCATCAGGTCCTAAGGCCTTACTGGGGTTTAAGCCTTGAAGTAATTTGATCACTCCTGCAGCTGTCACAACAATATTATTCATGAATGGGGCCGATCTTCCAGTCAATGGAACCTCTGTGAACTCAGTTTTATTTAACGCATCATTGAATTGACCAACTAGTTCCTCTGCCCTTTCAGAGTCTGATTCAGCAACCCCGTCCCCTCCTCTTTTATTAAGGGGCGGGATGCCTTGCCTGTCTTTCGTCTGGCTATTAATATATCTGTAGAAGTCTCTGGGATTTGCCTTTACATCACCTACCAAGTTATTCACATACAAATCATGCTGATTTTTTATATCTGTCTTGATTTCACGTCTCAAGTTTTCAAATTTTGTCCGGAGTTTACCACTTCCCGTCTTTTTTGCCTTTGCATGAATCTTATTCCTTCTGCGAATTTTCCTTCTTATCTCTGGAGTGATCCAGGGAATAGAAGATACAGGCCTACTAGTTTTTGAGGGGATATGATTTTCGGCCGAAGTATGAATGAAAGAAGTTATCAAATCAAAATTCTCTTGTATAGACCGAGCATCTGAATGACCATTAAAGTAATTCTCCTTTGCAAATCTGAGTGCATCCTTCCTCATAGTTTCATAGTCACCTTTCTGATATGAGTACACCTTCCTCCGAGGTTTCTTTATTGGTGGGATGTGAATTTTTAAATATCCGGAGACAACATCGTGGTCACTTAGTTTATCTGGGGAATGAATGTCTTCGAATTGTCCTGGCAAAGTCGTAAGGATCAGATCCAATGTGTTCTTATCACGAGTGGGGAAGTTAACAATTTGTTCAAGGCCATGATCGTTCATAATGTCAATCAATATTTGTCCTTCCGACTGACTCAGCATTGTGCCTTGTTTGCTGAGCCTGTCGGGCCAAGCAATGTCTCGGAAGTTGAGGTCACCTAGAACATGTACAGCTGGGAGTTTTTTACCCTTATGCTGCGATTTAATGCAATCCAGTTGGTCTTTAAACAACTGGAAGTTTTCAATTGTACCATTTGGTGGTCGATACCAACTTGCTACGAAGTGGGAAGTTTTATTTGCAAAAACCTTAACCCAGACCGATTCGGTGTCATTTTTAAGTTCCATGAAAGGCATGTGAGGGATGTCTCTATGAATGAGCAACATCACCCCACCGCCATGAGAGTTCCTGTCTTTTCTGTACACACTGTACTCACAAGTTTCAGGGAAAAGCTCAGATGTAGTGATTGAACTGTCAATCTTTGTTTCCTGAATAGCAACAATATGAGGTTGAGATGTATCGAGGAAAGCTAAAAGTTCAAGAATTTTCCCTCTAATTCCATTTATGTTTATACTGCAAAGTTTCAAACCTTTGATTAGTGTCAGTGACGTCAAGTGACGTCAGTCTAAACCATGGTTCTCTACGATCTAATTGGCCATTAAAAAAAAACATCGTGTAAATGTTTTTTCGTCTTTAAAAGTAGAAGTAAAACAAAGATCAGGAATCGATACAATTAACTTACTCCAGACACCAAAGACACCAAAGGGAAAGAAATACAAACATTAAGCGACCAGACCATAATGGAAACCTAAACAAAGGAACGCCATAAGGACAGTTACTTTCCCACAAAATGGCCATATGGCCATCCAAAATTAAAAGACACAAGTGATACACACAGTAAGTAACAAACAACAACATAAATAAATCGCCACAGAAGAACCGCCTTGGAACGGTCAGTGGAAAGATTTCCACTGGGGGGCTTAAATCGATTTTACGTGGCCACAATCCTCGCCCTTACTTCCGTCGCGATTTAGACAAATAATTTGTTCAGTCCGCATGAAGGCCTCCTAACTCATCAGTGCAACATCTCCGTGAACACAAAAAATCAAAGAACCACAGAGGTGAGACAACGGTGAGGACTCGACAGCAAGAAACCACTGAAATGCTGGAGCAAAAGAAAACCAACAGTTAGACTCCGATTGGCCCGACCACAGACAGAGCATCAGGCACCAACCAACATTACCAAGAATTAGATCTCTCTAATTCTCAATAAGCCTTTACGTTGGAGCCGTCATAGAATCTGAGGCCTGACCCACCGGCGTGCAATTAAAGAGGGAAGCAAAGTTGCCAACCGTGATTGGGTTAACTACCATGCATGCAGTCTGTCGTATAACATCCATGTTAAACCCAATCTTTTTATATCGAAGAATGATTTTACGAAATTGGGTGCTGAAGTCATTGCGGTTATATATTTTTCTGAATTTATATACTAAGTCACCATAAAATTCGGGTTCCGATAGACCTTATTGCAGAAGAGATTTAAGTCCAATATTGAATTTTGAAATTAAATCAGAATGGCGTCTATAAAATTTTGAAAATGCTTTGCGTAGTTTATGGTACCGATAACCCTGATTAAGGAGTTTAGCCGTTAATAATTTATTACGAGTGTTGAAGTCAGTTACATGACTACACACTCTAGCAAATCGAATTAATTGCGAAATATAAACGCCATAGGATGGCGCACGAGGAACATCACCATCCAAAAAAGGAAAATTTACAATCTCAAAAATCAAAGTCATCGCGTTTATCATAAATTTTGCACGAATAAACCCATCTACAATAGATAGATGTAAATCCAAAAACGGGGCCTCGGTATCAGAAGAATTTGCTTTATTTAATTGAAGTTCTGGGGGGGGGGGGGGTAAATCTGACTGATCAAACCATCGAAATAGGTATTATCAATATTTAATAAATCATCTAAATATCTAGAAGTGGAGCTAAAAGCTTCAATAATTTCAGATTGGTTATCAATGGAAAACGACAACATGAAGTCTCTTTCATAACAATACAAGAACAGATCAGCCACAAGAGGTGCGCAATTCGTACCCATCGGAATACCCACAATTTGTCTAAATAACTTAGTACCGAATCTAATATAAATATTGTCAAGTAGAAAGGTGAGGGCATCACACACTTTCTGACATGACCAAAGTGTATAATTCTTATGCTCTTTAGAAGTGAAAAATGCATTTCTGACATTACATGCAAGATGGAGAGAATCTTCTCTGTGAAAAGCCCATTCAATTAAATCATTAAGCTTTTCTTTTATAAGATTATGAGGAAGTGTAGGGTAAAGAGTGGAAAAATCGTAAGTAGACAGACTTGCAGCACGAAAATATCTGGATTTCAATTTATTTAAAACCTCATTCGAATTTTTTATAGACCAAAACAGTTTTCTTCCTGATCTCTCAAAGACTTTATCACAATATTTAATCACATGCGTTTTAATAGCAGTAAGACAGGAAGTTAATAATTTAGAAAGTTCAGTGTAGTGCAAGAGCTAGAATTTGCAATAAACCGTGCTTTGTAAGGTCTTTTATGAAGTTTTGGTAGCCAGTAAAGCGTAGGAAGCTTGTTTGCCCTATATAAGCATTTTTTTTTTTTACCCAGAGACGAGGAGCAAAGAATGTTAATATAAAAAATAAACTTAATTTTTCTGCTGTTCATGAAAGTATGAACGACAGCGGGTTGCTAGAAAAGTTAACATGAACACCTTCCGGGCGTATTTACTTTGCAGGCGACCAACTGCGCTCATACTTTTATGACTCAGCAGAAAAAAAAATAATTTGCTAGATGAACGTTAAATAAATTACCGTCATTAATTATATTAACATTATTTTCCATCCTTTATCTGACGAAACATTTTCGTTAGATACAAGAAAACAACAGCATGCAGTTTTCCTGGTAACAACGGAAGAGCTTTGTTGACGCCATAATGTCGCTATCTTCCAATCATATGGGAATGAAGCATGGTTTATGTCACACACACACACACACAAATATATATATATATATATATATATATATATATATATATATATATATATATATATATATATATATATATATATATATATATATATATATATATATATATATATATATATATATATATATATATATATATATATATATATATATCATCTGCTTTAACGGGACCAAATATATTTATTGTTATGTATTAGGGGGACCGCTGGATTAAGTGGACATTTTTCGGTCCACCTAATATAATTTAGCTTATCCCCATATGTAGGCCAGTGGATTCCAACAAATAATTTCGAGATAGTGGCTTCAAATAAAAGTCAGTTTATCATTCTTTTGCTATTTGTTGACATTGCACTAACCAGTAAGGAAAAAAGATCATTAATTAAGATGTGACTGTATATTTCTTTGGTCACAAAAATGTGTTTTAAGGGGACCACACAAAATATGAATTAATTCGTAATATTGACTATATATCAAAAGGAAGAAATGGGTTTTATTTAATTTAACATCTTTATAACACGAGTGAAAAACAAAAAAGTCTTAATTCCCTAAAATGAAAAAATCGATAATTTGTACCCTAATTTCTAATTTCTATCTATCTATCTTTCCATACTGCAGCACCCCCTCGCGAGGATTATGTGCAGGTTGATTGCGACTTAAAATCCGATGCAAGGACAGAAAAAGAAAAGTGAAAGGTGACAATGTTAAAAGAAAAGTGCAGAATTTAAAAGCAGGTTAAAAACAGCTTTATTGTTGTGTTATGGCAGCCGATGGTCCAGGGACCGAACTGCCACACTGAACTGGTCAAGTGTAGGCAGCATGACAACCTCGGATGGGAGACTATTCCAGTAAACTTCAAATTTTTGCCCGTGAAATATACTGGTGGGTATAAAAGCCGGGAGTAACGGTCGTGATTAAAAGTCGGAAGTCAAATTTGACAATCGAATATAAAGGTATAAAAGTAAAATAATAATAATAATAAAAACAAAAAACCTATCTCGATGAAATTTGGAACTTAAGTAGAATATAGACTCCTTATGATGCATGTAAGATTTAATGCAACACTATCATTATGTCTCCCCCTGTTTTCGGGGAGACATATGGTTTTTCCCCGGGCGTCTTGTCTGTCCGTCTGTCATAAAACCATTCAAGCTATCTTCACGAAACTCCTTACAAATATTAATCAACATTAAACGACGTGCAGAGCGCAAGAACTATAACTCGCGCTTTTATACTTTTTGAGTTATCTCCCTTGGAAGTTTGTCGGTTTGTATGGGCAAATCGAGTCCGGTCAATAACTTTCTTATTTTTTGATGGATTTTGAAATTACATGGCGGAAATGGTAACCACCATGAGACGATGTGTCGGGCGCATGACCCAGGTCAGTACCTCAAAGGCCAAGGTCCTTCTTACAGGTCAAAGGTCAAAAAGGGGCATTTTTTCGTGTTTGGTCAATAACCTCATTTTTAGATGGATTTTGAAATTACTTGGCAGAAATGTTAACCACCATGAGACGATGTGTTGCGTGCATGACCCATGTTGGTACCTCAAAGGTCAAGGTCATACTAAGAGGTCAAAGGTAAAAAAGGGCCTTTTCGTGGTTGGTCAATAACTTTTTCATTTTTAGGTAGAATTTGAATTTACTTGGCAGAAATGTTCTTCTTCTTCTCCTATTACTGCTACTCGCTCACATCTGAGCATTACGAGCAGGATTTCCTGGGTGGTAACCAGTACTTTCTGTTTTTTTTCTTTTTTTAAGCAATGTGGATGAAGTGCCTTGCTCAAGGGCACAACACTTTGATCAGCGTGAGGCTCGAACCCGCAACCTCTTGATCACTAATCCGATGCGCTACCGCTGCACCAAAGCGCTCCACATGTTAACCACCATGAGACGATGTGTCGCGCGCATGATTCAGTTTGGGTATCTCAAAGGTCAATGTCATACATAGAGGTCAAAGGTAAAAAAGGGACCATTTTTGTGTTTGGTCAGTAACTCTTATTTTTAGATGGATTTTTAAATCTTCGATATCAGTCACCTCGCCAGTGCCGCAAAAGTTATTCCCGATCCTAAAATATGCGGCATGGTCCTATATTTCAGATTAAATCGTGAAAAATTATTTGTAATAATATCAAACCTTCTATGCATGTTGAAGAGGAGTCTGCTTTTGTTCCGCCCAGATACTGTCAACAGGATATAGTCAACAGTCAAAATTGACTTCAGATGTGCGACCGTTGGTCCCGGCTGTTATACTCCACCATTGCATCCCGAACTTTCTCGCGTGATCCGAATCAGATGTCATAAACGGCGGCCATTTTAAAAACAGATGAACTTGTTGACAAGAGAACAGAAGCGAGAGTTCTGCATTCCAGATGTTCATATTCACATTAATATTCTGGTATTTATGTTATTCTTCGGAATGTACAACTTTCAAAGACAAATCCGATAAATGAGTGCATAAAGGGGAGCGTGATAGCTCAGTGGTTAGCTGGTATTTTAAAGTGCACTTGCGTCTGATGCTTCGGATCGGGACGTTAACTGGAGGCCCCCTGTGCAGGGAGAGTCATCCCCTGTGCAGGGAGAGTCATCCCCTGCATGGGCGTAGCTGTTGGTGAGATTGGTGCGATTTAGTCACACCAATATTTTGTATTGGTGCGACTATATTCTCACCAATAGCTTGACACAAATAGAGGGGTTCGTAGAAATACCGGAACACACCAAAACACCGGAACACACTGGCAATTACCGGAACACACTTGAATTTTTTATATTTCTTTTATTAGAAATGTTATTTTTGACTTATTTGCATTGTTTTATTGTGTATGGTGTTGTTGAAAACATTTCTGATATAAAAAGCATAAATAAATTTATCTTAGTTCAATGTTATATCTAATGTGTTCCGGTCCTGTGGGTCTAAATATATACAAGTAATTATACTGAGCAGTTTATGTTTAGATTTGCTCTCTCTGATATAACTCATTTGATGACCAAAAGAATACAGTTTGACAAAAAAGCCACAAAGCCACAAAAAAGCTTGACATTTCCAGCATAGTGTCGCCATTGGGAAGAAAAACATGAAATGTCAAAAACCCTAGCTCGTAAAAATTTCATTTTTTTTTATATCAAGATTTTTACCAAGTTTGCTAAGTGGCAACTCTGTGTCATTTTTTTTATATAATTATTATTATTATTATTTCTGGCCCAGTCAACAGCTTGGATCATTCCGGTCTATAGTGCATTATTTCAAAATCCATCAATTCATTGTAATTGTGTTATATAACTCTCTCTCTCTCTCTCTCTAACAACAACATAAGTATATAAAAATACAATGTATATTCAAAGCACCCCGCCCTCTGGGCTTGGGGAGACCGATTGTGCTGCATGGTGCTCCCGCGCTGAGCTGAAACTGTTTGCATTCGAGTAATGATAAATATTTTCTGGTCCTTTGGAATCATTGAGTTCATTTTAAATCATTTTGAAAATAGAGTTCTGCTTAAGCCGGCGCTAGAGGGCGTGGTCGGTGTTGCACTTTTCAGTACTGGTCATGAACAGACTCAATAAAACCGAGTCTGCTATTTTCGTTTATTTGGTGTATTCTTTGCTTCCAAAGGATCTAACTTCAGAACTTATTAGAATTACTAAGCCTTTCCAGTCAGTGTTGCGAATGAGACTGCCAAATTTGGTTTCAATGGGTGACGAGAAACATCTCCAATATAATCTGAGTGGTGTTGACGGGATTATTCCTTTTGCCGCCGTCGTCCGTTCTGGTTAACGTTCTGCACTGTTTGATTAGACTTGCCTGCCGGGACCGGCAACATTCTTTCGTGGATGTTGACCATGAAATATTTCTACTATCATTCTTTCCCTTCCGCTAATTCAAGAACGAAAGCTTTTTTCTTACTGTACGGGTAACCAAAATAATATGGACTTGGCCGTTAAACCCCAACACAAAGAACCAAACAGATTACAACAAAATATCGATGACATTATTATCATTATAACAGACCTATATATTATTAATCCCCTTTAACCCAAATTTTTGTAGTAAAAGCCGAGTTGGCGGGGGTATTTTTTTTTCTGCTCAAAAACATAGATTGTGGGTACTCGTTAGAAACTCCTCAAGGGAGGCGGTTCTAACGAATACTCACAAACTATGTTTGTATCAAAAATATGAAAATTGTCAGATATTTTAATCTGAAATTTTTCATTCTTTTTTTTTTTTTTTTTTTGTCACTAAATTTGAAAAGGCATGTTTTTTTTTTTCTCAAAGATCTTGTTATAATGTTGTTGTTTTTTTTTTTTGTTGTTTTTTTACTATTGTCTGATCTGATTATTGGTTTATCTTTTAGTTTATTTATCACAGAATTCAATTTTAATTTTAAGACTTAAAATCTCAAGCGAATTAACATTACGCAAACAGCCTATACAAATACATTGCCACCTTTACCGCCGAAAAAATGAAAATTTTTAGGTGAAAAATTGTGATATTTTTCTTGTTTCTGCTCAAAATATAGATTGTGGGCACTCGTTAGAACCGCCTCGAGGCGGTTCTAACAAGTACCCACAATCTACATTTTTGAGCAGAAATAAGAGAAATAAGGTTTACCCCTGTAAACCCCAGTTATTACTATATAAAAGTGGGGTTCAAGGGGGTCCGAATTATATAGGCATGTTTTCGTGATGAGAAATTAGGGCCAACTAAAATCTCAAGCGAAGGAATAATAAAAATCAAAAATGAGTTCCATTAAGAGCAATGAAAACATTCATAAGAAAGAAGATGGGTCATACTACGTAGTTTCGGCTAATAAAGCCTCATCAGTGACCCTGTAATGATCCGGCAAAGAAAGCCAGAGGAAACATACTGCAATTTTGCAGGATTTGGACAGGCACTGACATATAACGAAAAGAGCGGACATTATGCAGTCTGATCATTATCTTGCTTCACGATTAACGGAAGCGTGTTTATTAGCGCGTGCAGTTACTATTGCATTATACACTAATCCCCAGGTAGCAAACGGGTAACTGGCGGAGCTTAAGGGGATTATATGGTTTGTTAATCGTAACTATGTTGATTAGATCACTGATGTCATTTCTTGAGTACATCGACTCAATCAATGTCAGAAAGGCGTTAATAAAAAAAAAAAAAAAAAAAAACACACACACAAACAAAAAAGTTTTCTTCCACAGAATAAGATGGCATTTTTTTTTTTCTTCTTTTTTTTTTTTATTTCTGCGCAAAACATAAATTACGGGGACTCTATAGAAACACCTCGACGTACTCTATCGATACCCACAATCTTTATTTTTGAGCAGAAATAAGAAAAATAATGTTTACCCTTAAACACCCAGTTTTACATGTACTTTATAAAAGTGGGGTTTCAGGGAGGGGGTTGCAAAATTATATAGGCGGGTTCTCGTGATATTCCGCCATTGATATTCCCTTTCGGGGTTTAATGCAAACAAAAACTATAATTTGAGCCCCCGCCCATCGGGACTTGGGGGCGTAGGCAGAGGTGCGAGTCGGGCCGTCCTTGTATATAAAACTTCGGTTTCATTGGCCGGTAGGGCTTGAGAATACATGTCGTGTGAATGTAGGTAAAAATCACCCAGAATTGAAAGAAACGTCTCCAAAATGACACATAAAGTGTACTGAATCAGTGTCGATGGGACGCAAATCCTACAATAAAAAATGAAATACTATAACTTATTACCACCGTAACAGTTATTCTAGGTTTAAATGACATTGTTTGATGTTTAATGTATTTCTTATGACTTTCTTAGGCCTAACGCATCATGGCAAAAATATACCGGATCACATTGCCATAAATTATTTAATGCGTAACTCGGCTAGGGTTTATAAAGTATGTTTTTGTGTCACATTTGGTCAATATAAGGCATATAAAATGTATATTATAGTATATTCCTCCAAAATACATTTATTAAGCCGAATAAAAAGCTTTTTTTGAGTGTGTTCCGGTAATTACCAGTGTGTTCCGGTGTTTTGGTGTGTTCCGGTATCTCTACGAACCGCAAATAGAGAATAATTCTAGGCAAAAAGTGCAATATTGTTGCTATCATTCGAGCAGAGAAAACCCTTCCCAAAATACGCCAGAAGTCTATCTATCTATCTATCTTCTGATACTGCGTCCGTCACATTTGACCATTACCGCAGGTGTATATGACATACACTCCAGGTTTTGCAGGATGAAAGCCTACACAGTAATCATGTAATTACGGTAGGGATCTTTAACCTGCACAGGGGATGGTTCTCCCTGCACAGGGGGCCTCCAGTTAACGTCCCGATCCGAAGGACGGTGCACTTTATGACATTCATCCCTGCAAATGATGCCAATGGAGCGTCTTCGGACACCGAAATTTTATCGCCGCTTCCGGGGATCGAATCCGGGACCTCTAGCATCAAAGGCGAGTGCACTAACCACTGAGCTATCACGCTCACCAGAATGAACCATTTATTTTTTAATTTTTTTTTTTCGAAATTTTCCGTGGACCCCCCACCCTACCCTAGGAGATTTTCACGCCTTGGGCGCTGTATAAGTTTTTGTCGCACCAATATCAAATTCATGGCTATGCCTCTGCCCTGTGCTGGTGTACCCTTTCGGTACCAAATGGAATCTTCCTCCTTGTATATAGCAGGAGTCCATTTCCAAAATTTAGGGGTGTCAGGTTGTGTTTTGTTCATAGTTCATTTGGAAAATGACTGAACATTTTGCAAACAGTGTAGGCCCTGATCAGACGCTGTGTTCTTCGGCGTCTCATCTGGGTCTGCACTGTTTTCCAAGGTACCCCTTTTGGGGTTTCCGGTACTAAATGGGTTAAAGACCCCTACCATAATTATGGACTAGCCATTTGTAACAATAGTTCTACAGATAGAACGTCAATGGCCCTTTTTACATTTTTGTTTATATCGGACATTTTCATTTTTATTATAGTTGGGTAGTCAATGAAAACAAAAATGAAAATATCAGTATAAAAACATAATAAATAAAAGTCGGGCTACCCGAACTCTCATGTATGGGAGAATTGTAACCACTGCCCCCCCCCCCCCCCCACCTACGGGGAAAGCGGCGCTAAGTAATTGGTAATCTGTGTTCCCCCGCAGTGCCAGGTTAATGCAGGGGTTATGATATTTGTGAAAAGTCGTTGTCCCTGCTATCCCCCTATGTGTGGGGGTGGGGGGGGGGCAGTGGTTACAAATGACTGGTGCATTACGATGCAGTCCGGTAACATTACACACATAAGGTTTTGATACCTTCGTGTGACTTTGTTAAAGCCACCTTTCAAACAATCACAATCAGAACGATTGCAACACTTCCTTATCTTCTTGCTGCAGTAGAAATTGGCCTCCGAATTTTTAACGGGCGGGATATATAATTGTATGACATTGGATACCCTTGAAATTTGATTACCAATTTGTCGCCCAACATTGCGCACAATAGGAGGTCAGAGTAATTGATAAGGATCGTATCGTCGTAAATACGACTCTAAAATCGAGCAAATACGCCTAGAAATGAAGAAAAAGTCGTACCAAATACGACCGTCAGATTGGCGATACGCTAAGGCCGTTCCATTGCAGTCGTATCGGCAATGGAAAAAAAAATAAAAAAAAAAAAAACCGTGACGCCTGACAAAAAGCAATCGAAATCACGGTGATTTTCGTCGCATCATAGTCTTCAACAAAAACTGTTCCAATCTTCAAGAACGATTCAAAATTGATCCATTCATGAATGATGGCATTTGATTTAATTATGCTGAAATACTTCAACTTTACCTTTTGACGATCATTTATTGAGCTTATATTTAATCAGCCTCAAGTTATGACAACTATCAACATGATTAGGGAACCGATTATTGATGAGGATTACATAACGGTATTTATTATCTAAGGACAAGCCGCCCGCATGATTAACTTTATTAACAACGCCTGAAGCATGAACAGTAACTTTTTGACAAGGGTGCATAAAAATACGATTCTGAATATTGTTAGGCAACCACATTGTCTTCTACAGTGTCATCTTCGAGAAAAAAAAATTGGGTTCGACAGATCTACAGATTCACATTTCATGTAGTTAGGAATTAAATATCAAAACAGACGCGCAGACGATAAAAAGTTAAGTTTCTGGAGGACCTGACAAAGCCTCAGTATCTGACAAAGTTTCTCCGGAAAAACGCAAGAAAACCAAAAATCAAATGCATGAGAAATTTCTGGCAGCTATTTCTCCCAAATCGCAGAAACTCACGTTGAAATGGATTACTCTGTATTTTGTTGAAAAACAAAACAGAAGCAACAACAACTGGGCTAGGAAAGTTATAATTAATGTGACATCAAATATATATCCGACCAGGCAGTGTCAGCGCTAGCTCTTTCTGCTTAGCGTCCGCAGGCCGCAGATGCAAAAAAAAAATGCGTCTATGACTCATTTTTTCGCGTCCTTTGGCCATTGGCGGAAACTCTGAACCGGAGTCTTAAAAACCTTGTTTATTGCCGTCTTCCGACACGTGTATGTCGGCACCCTTGATTATTGCATCATGGTGGTTGTTTACTTTTGACTACACTTTTATTTTTCATACTTTATCATCCCGACGTATTTTTTTCTCGGAACATTGTCAGTGCTCCAGCTAGACCGTTTTTCCGGGGCGCCGCGCCCTGCCCTCAAAATGCGGCGCCCTGCCCCTTTTCCTAACGCCCTGTCCTAAAATCAACCGTATCTTTTATTTCATTTTTCTCGTTTCGGAGCGTGGCTTTTTCACGTGTTATCAATCTACTTAAATTATTGGGGGAATCCCCACCGTGGCACACACCAGATTTATCGGATTTTTACTGCATCACATGCAGCTAAGAGCTGTGTCTATCAAAAATGCTTCTTCTGGCATATACGACCAGCACAGAATCAACTCGCATCGGCGCAGTCTAATCTGAGCCATTGCTGTTAGCGCCGATCTGCGGCAGACTGATCTGAGCATCGGCTGTTCGCACCAATCCAAAAAATGCGCTTCATACGACTCATACCGCATGTGCGCAGTCTAATCTTCGGTTGTTCGCACAGAAAATAAGGGAATGCACAGCGATCTGAGCGCCGGCTGTTCGCATCAATTTAAAATAGCGCATCCAGCAATGTATTTGTATAGGCGTGTTTTCGTTATGTAACATACACGACTAACACACTCAGCCGCATCTGCGCAGTCTGATCGTTTGCGCTCCATCTGTGGTAGCGCAGTCTGATCTGAGCGTCGATTTGTTCGATTTTGTTGTATTTGCGCGTCAACGTTATATGTTAGTTTCATTAAGCCCATCGTGGAAGCAGCATGCAGCTCATCTATTTCTTCAAGCCAGGGCCTGACAAATCCAAAAATTTTCCACTTGCCCACCGGGCAAGTAAAATATTTTTGCACTTGCCCAGCTCAAAATCCTACTTGCCCAGGATTTTGGAACTCAGTGGGGTTGGATGTGGGGGGGGAGTGGGGGGGGGTGGGATAATGGTGACGATGATGACCAACATTTATAAATATAATCCAAGGTTTCTGTCAAGTTTCAAGCCAACCACTTTCCATCAGGGTCTAGTTATTTCATGTTAATGTTTATTTCCCTTTGGTGTCTCGGATGGGAGCTCAGGATTAATTGTATCGATTCCTGATCATTGCATTCACTTCTATTTATTTCCCTCTGTGCGGTAATTCGGTAGAAAATACTGTTGTTGTCACAGCCAATAACGGTACCTTTCAAGTTAATTGCTGACATAATACCTTAACCGATTAGCAATTTAAGATACAGTTATATAAACTCATTTAGCTTGACACGCACGATAAACACGAGCTGCAGTCGATATAGATCTACTCAAAAGATCAGAAGTGTCAGCGCAGCGAGATAAAAGATTAAAAGAATGCAGTTTATTTAGCTTGGATTTAATGATCCAACCAGAAGACGAGAACCCACTCTATCACAAATGAACCGAAACGTTCACACCCACCCTACAAGCAAGTTCAATGTGATCATCATTTCCGCCATCCAAATCGTCGTCCACAAACCACCACTCCCATTTTTCTGCACGCGATCGATAAATGACGTCATCCGACCCCAGCAACACCGCACGTGTTTAACGTCATTGTTTTATTTTAATGGGGCCTATCTCTTTCAGAAAAAAAAGGTTGGAACCGTCACCGGTAATAAAATATTTTCTCGATAGCTAAACGGTTGTGACCGGCCCCGATAGCTCAGTTGGTAGAGTGTCCGCTTCGGGGAACGGGAGGTCTCGGGTTCGATCCCGGGCCGCGACATACCAAAGTCGTTAAAAATGGTACTAGCTGCTCCTCGTTTGGCACTCAGATTTACGGGGTAGAGCTAGGACTGGTCGATCCAGTGTCAGGATAATGTGACTGGGTGTGGTATCATGTAATGTGTCTGGGACATGATACTTCAGTGAGGCAGCACTATAAACGTGAGCATTGAGCTCCCTGTCGCAACCAGACACCGTCGTGATATGACTGAAAAATTGTTGAAAGCGACGTTAAACCCGAATTCACACACACACACACACACACAGCTAAACGGTTGTGGATAGAGGCGCGACCAATCCGCGGTTACCAACATTAAAACATTCGACTTTTTCCGCCAGCGTCTGCTATTTGGCGCCAAAACATAACCATTCACGAGATAGTAGAATAGTCCGTTTTTACTACCGTAAGATGTAGCAAATCATCTTAGGAGCTATTAAATCATTTTCACATTGATTGAGGATTAAATTTTATGGCAGGGATAAACACAAATTGGAGACAATCTTATTTTCACACCTTGTCAAGCTTATCGATAGCGCTGGCGGTACACACTACACCAGAAATGAAAGACACGCACCGCCGGGCAATCATGTTTAATTGGTAATTATATGACAGGGATTAACAATAGTGTCATAAATGAACCGTTATAAAAACATGGATTGTTTCGTCTCTGAATTGCCGACAAAGCGGGAATTATTGTGATTTACTTACTGGTAAATAAGTTAAGTATTTAAGGACTCAAAAAGACTGACGATTGTAGACGATTTTTGCACTTGCCCGACCGGGCGTCAAAAGGTCAAAGTACACCTGCCCGGCGCGATTTCGGACTTGTCCCGGGCGGCCGGGCAATGGATTTGTCAGCCCCTGTTCAAGCCCCGGTGGGCGGGGGCGGTATTGGAGCGTTGGCTGTTCGTACGGTTCGGGCCTCATCGGCGGTGGTGCAGGCTGATCCGAGCGTTGGCCATTAGAACCAATCTAAGATACACGACCAACACTCAGTCGCATCTGCGCAGCCTGATGATTCGCGCTTCATCTGCGGTTGTGCAGTCTGATCTGGGCGTCGACTAAAATGGCGCTTCCAGCATATACGGCCAGCACAGATTTCAACCGCACAGTCTGGTGTGAGTTTTTGCTGTTCCCAGACGCAAGATTCTAAATGCACTGCAGGGATTTGTTCTCAAATACCTAAAGAACATTTTCACTTGGCGGGGCTCGTTTTACCGTAGTGGGCATGCAGAAATTGTTGGCTCACACTTCTCAAGTGGGTCAGATCAGCATGAAATGCATAAGGCACGGCAGTTAACGGGACTGTGTAAATGTGCCGGTTTCTTTAATCTCTTTGTGTTCAGCTTGTATCACATGTGCCACTGTTACATAGAGAAATTATTCATTTGTTTGCTCGAAGTATATTTAAGCAAGGTCAAAAATTTCAACATTTATCTATCAGATTTAAGTCTGCTAACACGTATACTTTCCGTCTGAGACACAAATTTGCAACATGCCTACTCGAGATCGTGTGCAGCGTTCTCTTACTAAGATTGGTAATGCGAATAAGAGGAAACTCACTGATTTCTTTACGTAAGTTTCCTTTGCAGAATCATTTTTTATGACCGTTGCAAAATTATTTCGCTTATTTCGAGCTGGTCGTAAATCAGAATATGATGTTAAAGCAACATCGTATTAACGTTGATGCAACGCCATGCATCGAGTTTAGACAACGTTGCCTTCACGTGTGCTCAATGGCCAGCGGACACACAGCATGTTTATAACGTCGTATCAACGTCATGACGTTGCATCCACGATGATACCAGTGATTTATCTACCTTTTGGCCTGGCTGAGTCAAACTGACTTACTCACTCCAAAACACTGAGTCAAATTTCAAAATAGTGAGTCAAATTTATCGGGACAGAGACAAGTATGAAAATAGGTGTCTGCCATAATAAAGTAAGCAATGGGGGTTTTAGATGTAGAACAAATGTATAAAATATCACTTTTTCTTTTGCAAGAGGTTTTATCTGATGACAAAAATCTGCTACAAAAGAAACAGTATGATGAGATCTACATAGGTTTTTATAAATTCATACATCTAAAACTAAATTCACGTGGTTACTGATTACTCTTAACCTTTAACCTGCTGAATATTCAATTAAGCCACATCCATTTGTGACTTTGAATCAATCAGTGAATCAATCAGATTACTTGATGCATAAACTGAATGTTAAACAGTGTAGATCCTGATCTTGATTTTCTTGATCTTGTGCAGTGCATTGAATTTTGAGCCATCAGTGCATACCTGGCAAAACATGTACTTTTCACCATCATCCATTTCAGTTCTAAGCCAACTATACAGATAACATGGCTTGTTTGGCCGCCCAAAATAGCGGCAAACGTCGGGCCGATACGTCGTATTGCGGTCGGCCCGGTACATGCTTTGCTGGCTTAGGCTATACAGACTCCTATTTAATAGACGACAGGGGCTGACAAATCCATTTCCCGGCCGTCCGGGACAAGACCGAAATCACGACGGGCAGGTGCACTTTGACCTTATGACGCTCGGTCGGGACAATTGCAAAAAAAAAAAAAAAAAAAAAAATTGTCTACAACTGCCCGTTTTTTTGGGGCCTTGTATACGGTAAAACTAGACCAGTAAGTAAATCGCTGTCAATTCAGAGACAAACCATCTGTGTATTTATTACGGTTCAAGTATGACACTATTGTTAATCCCTGTCGTAAAATTGCCACCCTGCGGTGCGTGTCGATAAGGTGTGAAAATGTGGTCAAGTTATGTCTCTAATTTGCGTTTATCCTCCGGTCATAAAATTTAATCCGCAATCAATGTGAAAATGATTTAATTGCTCCTCAGACTATAAGCTACATCTAACGGTAAATGTTTGCATTATAAAATCGGACTATTCTACGGTCTCGTGAATGGTTATGTTTTGGCGCCAAATAGCAGACGTTGGCGGGAAAAGTCGAACGCTGTTGTTGGTTATTGACACGGAGCTTCTGGGGATAATTCGGGAGCTGTGCAAAGCATTGATTTTCTATCCACCTCTATTCACAACCGCTTAGCTATCGGGAAAATATTTTTTACCGGTTCGAAACATTTTTTTTTATGAAAGAGATACACGCAATGACATTAAACACGTGTGGGGTAATGGCGTCGGATTACGTCATTTACCGATCGCGTGCAGAAAAATCGTAGCGGTGGTTTGTTGGCGGCGATTTATATCAATTCCAAAATCACCCACCGGCTTTTTTCGTATGTCTGGTCTTCGTCGGACATTGCCGGAAAAAAGCCTGCAGTCCATGACCTCGGCTATAAGACGGGGTCATTTTTTGGGGCTCATTTTGTAGGGAAAAATCCTCGTCTTATAGCCGAATTTTTACGGTACTTAAGAAAGCACCGGCGCGAAAAAAAACGTTGCGTCAGGCATACGCATGTCGGGATTTTTTTTGCGTCACGCCGGGAAAATTTGCGTAATCTACGCATGACGCAGAGGTAGATAAATCACTGTGATACGACGTTGCTTAGGCGTCATGTGCTGACTTGGATGTATGAAATGAGAATATGAAAAAAACATGTTTTAATTATAAAATTAAACGAGACTTACCTGTAAGGTGAAGTTTGATTGTAATTCTATTGGAACCAATCCACTGAGAATCATGGGAAATGAACATGTGACACATCACGTGACCGATCCGCAGACTTTAGAGAGTAGAACTGAATCATGGAGCATGCTTGACACAGAGAGGGAGGGTCTCTGGGAGGGCCCATGATTCTCAGTGGATTGGTTCCAATAGAATTACAATCAAACTTCACCTTACAGGTAAGTCTCGTTTAATTTTATAATTCTATTGGAACCAACCCACCAATGAGAATCCTGGGAAATTTTTAGAGTCCATGATTCAGGAATAACATACTATGCATACGGTACTAATAATTTATTTATAACTATTTGTTGCAACACTAACATCATGATAATCATCAATCATACTGTGCTATCAACAAATATTTATTGTTTGAACCCTGATTAGCATTCTGGTCATCATGAAAACTCAATCATAAACTGCCAAATACAGGCAAACAACAAATAATTAGTACTTATCTTATACTATACTACTGAAACACTATGTCAATATTATAATGTATTCACTGTCTGAGTCTGACAAATATACCTCGTCAAAAGATTTAGTGCAGTAAAGTATCACTGAAAGACGAGTCATTAGATACCGGTCTATTGTAAAATTTTCTGAAGGTACAATCACTAGCCCATCCAGCTGTCTTTATGATGGTATCAATTGGTATCTTGTTGACGACTGCACTTGTAGCTGCACTTCTAGTGCTGTGAGGCGTAAATAGGTTCAAGTCTATTCCTGATAATTTCAGTCCGAGCTTAATCCATGCAGCAATTGTGCTTTTTGAAGCTGGAGAAAATGGTTTTTGTGTTATGATGAATAAACTAGAATCTTGACGCAGTGTCTGTGTCTTTTGAATGTAATAATTCAAAGCATTCACAACACATAATGCTGAATTTTCTTTGAAGGCTGTAATGTAGATTTCTTTTAAGTGATGATGGGGTTTTGTCTGTTTCAATAGTTCCCCTATCCTAATTTTTATGCACTCATCACTAATCTCTATATTTTTTAGATTCATGGCTTTAAGGGTCTGACATCTCTGGCCTGTGGTTAACGCTAATAAGATGGCCACTTTCACTGAAAGCAGTCTGAGCGTTAACATTTTATTATCTAATTGACCTATGAATTTCAATACTATTCTGACGTCCCATGTGAAGGCTGTTTTGGGAAACACAGGCCTAAGATGGAAGACCCCTTTCATAAATCTTTTAATTAGCACTTCTTTTCCAATATCTCTTTTATGAATTATATCAAATATGGATGATAACATAGATTTGGCCGTATTTATCGCACTGTAGCTCAGACCCTCATCATGCAGTCGTGTGAGAAAATCCAAAATTTCTCCTAAAGATGGATTAATTTTATCAATTTGTTGTTTGTGACAAAATTGCATCCATCTTTTGAGATAACTCCCATATTGTTTAGACGTTGTTGGTCTCCACGACTGCATGATGATGTCTGCAGCTGCTTCTGAAAGTCCTGCACTAATGAGGCATTCCCAGACAATCTGAATGCCCCCATTCTCATTGTTGTTAGCCTGTGCGTCTTTTGAGTTCCTGGCTGAAACAGAATCTGTTCTGTTTTCGGTAGCACATAGCTTTGTCCGCATATTCTCTGTAGCAGTTCTGGGAACCATGGCTGACTTGGAAACAACGGGGCAATCAGGATTAGCTCTGCTCCATCTTCGCACATCTTTTGAAGCACTCGGCCTATAATGCTGAAAGGAGGAAATGCGTAATGAAGATCATATTTCCATGTGACTGAAAATGCATTAACCGCAATAGCCCCCTTATCTGGCACATACGATATGTAGTTCTTATGCTTACAATTTTTTGAGGAGGCGAATAAGTCCACCTGCACCCTGCCCATTTTGTTTAATATACTGGCGTACGTGTCATTTGACAAAGCCCATTCCATATCTTCATGACATTTTGTTTTTAATCGCGACAGCTCATCTGCCCGGGTGTTTAATCGGCCTGGGATGTGAAAGACTGATAACCACATGTTTTTCTGTTCACACCAGTCCCATAATTCTTTAGCTAAAGCATTTAATAATGGCTTTCTTCCTCCCATTTTGGAAATGTACTTTATTGCCACTGTGTTGTCCATAAATAGGTGAATGTGTTCATTTTGTGCCTTTTCACAAAAATATTGCACACATAAAATGGCTGCTTTTAGCTCTAAATAGTTTATGTGGTATAATTTGTCTTCATCCCCCCAAATCCCATTAAATTCAGCATTATGGGTGACGTCATGCCCCCCATATCCAATTAAAGAACTATCTGTTTCGATTCTTCTGTTCATGGGTCCAAATGAAATGGGCCTACATGTCCTGTCAATATTGTCTATCCACCATTTTATACATTGTCTGGCATCCAGTGAAATACACATGGTTCTGTTAAAATTGCCCTTATTCAATTTTAAAGCCCTATCCTTCTCTAATTCTAATGTTTTGTAATGCAAAGCAGCATATTTAACCCCAGGTTCTGCTGCCACCATTTTGCCTATTATTTTTGCGAATTCTCGTATTGAGATAGACTTTGCCTTCAATATGTCGGTAGCTAGTTCTTTGAAGTTCGCAATCTTTCTGGGGGCTACACGGACTGTCATTTTATTTGAATCTAACAAAAAACCCACAAACTCAACACTCTGAGTGGGATTGAGGATAGATTTTTCAGGGTGAGTAGTTAGTCCTACTGAGTCAATTAAGTTCACTGTTTCCTTGACATTTTGCACACATTGTTCATGGGAATCACCTAGTAGCAAACTATCATCTATATAGGCTACATTAGAATGACCTGTTTTCCTCAATGTTGCGAAGACAGGTTTTAGCACTTTTGTAAATATTCTGCTTGCTGTGCAGAGCCCATTTGGGAGGCATGTGAATGCATACAGTTGCCCTTGCCACTCAAATTTTAAGTATTTTTGATATGTTTCGTGAATTTTAACACTGTAAAAGGCATCTTTCAAATCCACTTTTGCAAAATAACAACCCTGTCTTATTATTTGTAATGCAGACTTGAGTGTTTCCATTTTGAAGCTGATATTGTCTACATGATCATTCAATTTGCTTAAATTGAGAATCAGTCGAAACGAGCCGTCAGCTTTTGGTCGTATAAAAATATGTGAAATAATCTGTCCTGGCTCATGCTGTGATTTGAGTATAATTTGTTTGTGTTCGAATTTACTCAAAAGCTTAGAAATAATGTCTTGTTCTTTACCATTGAAGCTAATAGGACACCTATTGCAGCCTTCACAAGGTTCTGAGGTGAATTCAATGCAGTATCCAAATTTGACTATGTCCAAAATGAATTTGTCTTTTGTTAAGTTCAACCAGTTTTTGTAGAAATGGGAAATCTTCCCTGCTACGAAATTTTCTGGTGTGTTTTGCAGGCTTGACAAATGAAAACTTACTTGTTCACTGAACATCTGCTTCTTCACTGTTTCTGGTCTTTTTTGTTGGTCTTGTGTGGTCCCGGTTTGTGATAAAACCGGGACTTCTTGTCTAAAAAAGAGCTCTTCTCTTTGTTTCTATATCCAGAATATCCATAGTTGTTCTGATATTTTGTGTATTTGGTCGACCTGTCGTATTGTTCATGTCTCCTTTTTCTTTTTTCTGGTTTGTATTTGGTGAGATCCTTGCCGACTTTCCTCATTTCGTCAAGTGTTTTGATTTGTTTTTCCAAATCATCCCCCAGTAAATTCTCTGTCAGTTGGGTGGAGTCATTGCACAACGGCTTATATTTCTCTGAGACAGCCATTTTTAACTTTTGTCTCCGCAAGTTTGAAATGTCCCGGTGTGCATAGGCAAGTAACTGGAAAGAGTCTGTTGCTAGCTTAAACTTTTCCTCTGATCCCTTCTCTTTCACCAATTTATCCATGAGCTGTACCAGTGGGATAAGACCCTGGTTGAGGTATTTCTGTGCTGTTTGGTATGTCTTGTCTTGCTCTTTAGTGGCTTTAGCCAGTGAAGTGGTGTTCCACAATTCTTTGTTAATTCGTGGAACCACCAATGCATTGCAGTTTTCTGGTCTATGATACTTAGCACCCAGCTCTTTTGCTACCGATCTATCAATCTGTGATCGGATTCCCGTATCTACAAAGTCGGCCAAGGTGTCCTCCACTTTGTTCGAGACTGTCTCACCTTTTTTGAACTCCTTGCTAAGTTCTTGCAGCAATTTCAAGTTCGCACTCACTTCCGGTTTGTTTCCCGAATTTTCACTCTGCTTGTCTGTCGTGTCCTTAATTTCCTCGGACCTAAGTTCCGTTTCAGAGTGTTCTGATTCATCTTCTCCCTCGGAACTCGAGTATCCGGACTGTGATGAAACGTCTTCTATATTCGAGTCCGACATGGTATGAGGTTTGGCCTTGTGTTTTGGGAGTTGTTTCACCCTCATATTTACGTCCGGCGATCCCGATCTCTTATCATCCACGAGTTTCGCCAGTCCATCGACTTTCCCAACGAGCGCACTAACAGTTTGTTGTTGTTGTAGAAACAACTGATGATTTAACATAAGTTGTTGCTGGAAAAACGTCAGCGAGAAATCCTGCGTCGGTAACGTCGAGGGCATGTCACTAGCCCGCACGGCATTCGTGTCGCTCGATGGAACAGCTGCGCTGACATTGTTTATGTTTTTCACTTCCGCTGTTCCGATATTCCCGAGCGGTAATTCGTTTGTCGATGTTTGGGTCATCCCAAAATTTGCATCTGAGGCCACGCCTCTAAGAGCGTCAGCCTCGCTTTGATTCTGAAGATTATGTCCTGTTTCACTGTCTTGTGTAATGACGATCAATGGTCTGTTCACGGCCGACAATGTTCTACTACCGAGGTCCTCGAAAGGTTTTCCTCGTAAGAGAACGTTTTGCACACTCGGTGCTCCAATTCCATTGGCACTAGCCACGAATAGCTGTTGTGCCGAAGTAACACTGTAATTGTCCACGCTTCCATCAGGCTCAGCGTGACCAGTCAAGCTCTGTATATTGCCCTGCTCGGCCATGTTTGTTCTTGCACTTTGTCCGTTTGTGGAACTTTGAAATTTGTCACTTTGTCTATGCAACTCGTCGAAATCCCATTTTCGTATAGAGAAAGACAGTAAATCCAAATAACATCCAATTTCGTCACTTGTATTGATTTATTCACAGATGAATTTTTCATTTATTCCATTTATTAAATTACTTCGCCGCCATTTTGATAGTTCTTGGAAAAGTTTTATCCGAATTTTAAAGTTTCCAGATCAAGCAAATTGTCAGTCAATCGGAAGATTTAAACTCCCAATAAAGTTTTAATGACTTATATTCTTTAACTGATAACTATTTTTGCGTCTAAAATCGGTATTTAATAATGATTAAACCGGATTTTATTTGATAATTTTTGTCTTAAGATCAGTCCTGCGAAGCGTTCACTTAGTTCTGCGGATCGGTCACGTGATGTGTCACATGTTCATTTCCCAGGATTCTCATTGGTGGGTTGGTTCCAATAGAATAGAGAATCATTTACTATCATACTTTTTATTATTATTATTATTTTGGTTTGGGTTTACGGCCCTTTCAAGATTCTTAAGGACGAAATTGAGGTGCTTTGTTTACCTTACTATTCCAAAAAAAAGAATCAAAAGTGAAACAAAAACAACAAAAAAATATTGAAAACAGAAAAAAACAAGAGCACCGCAAGCGGCGCCATGCTCGTCTGTTTTTCCATGTCACATAGACAAAATGTAGCTCTTGTGATGATGGGTGAGTGTGAGTATGAAGTTTCATGAAGGCAGGCCAAATACTTCTGGAAATATGGTCAAGGTTAAGTTTTTTGGTTAATTTTTCGAAAAATAGGTCAAAGTTCAAAGGTCAAGGTCACAGGTCAAAAAGCGTGGTATGACTGAAAAGGTCTTGTCCCAAGGAACATTCATGTGAAGTTGGAAGGCTCTGTTATGAATAGTATTGAAATAAGAGACAAAAACAATTTAAAAAAAACGGAGAGAAAAGGGGAGATAATTCAATCAAATTGCAAGATGGAGTTATAAAACGTGTAGGGAATGTAGCTCTTGTGATGGTGAGTATGTGTATGAAGTTTCATGAAGGTAGGCCAAATACTTTTGGAAATATGGTCAAGGTTAAGGTTTTCGGTTAAATTTTCGAAAAATAGGTCAAAGTTCAAAGGTCAAGGTCACAGATCAAAAAGTGTGGTATCACTGAAAAGGTCTTGTCCCAAGGAACATTCATGTGAAGTTTGAAGGCTCTGTTGTGAATAGTATTAAAATGAGAGCAAAAAATGTGTTTCAGAAAAAATTGGAAAAGGGGAGATAATTCAGCCAAAATCAACAATGTTGTTATGGTCCTTGGTCAAAATGTAGCTCTTGTGATGATGAGTGTGTGTATGAAGTTTCATGAGGCTAGGTCCAATACTTTTTAAGTTATAGCCAAGGTTAAGTTTTTTTGGAACGACGACGCCAGACGACGACAACGACAACGCAGACGCCGGAGTGATGACAATAGCTCGAAAGTTTTTTTTTCAAAAAACAGACGAGCTAAAAAAGAAAAAAAAGAGAGACTGTAGCAGGGGAATACCTGTAGTACTTGTTTTTTGCCAAATACAGTACTGCCACCTGCCTGATGAGACCCATGGAGGGGTCGAAACAGTCTCATTTTTGGCAATAATTTCCACTCAAAACACTCCAGAGGCCACCTTTAAGGACTAAATTTTCAAAATTTTCTTGGGGGAGGACCCCCAACCCCCCCTGGTGGGAGGGGGACACCTACTCCCACACCCTCCTCCGTCTTGTCGCTTCTCGACTAGGAGTGCCCTTTCAGGGCACGTACGCCCTGCCCTTCTCAGATTCTAGCTGGAGCACTGATTGTCGTCAATGCACGTCTGAGATAGAACCACTGCTGCACAGACTGATCTCTTTGTCCGTCCTGTTCCGTATACATTTGACCAAAATTATATTTATTGAGTCACAATGGCAGGGATAACCTGTAATACTTGGGTACTCATATATCTAATTGTGAATCACAGGTGGTCAGGTCAGCATGCAGTGCATGCTTATTTACCGCTACCTAACAAGTAGCCAATTGAATTAACACACTAAGATGTCTTGCCGGCATCTTTGAACATTAAGCAGATTGACTGGCAGCGCATCATAAAAAACGCAAACACAGCAACCGGGACAGACTGATTAGCTTTCACAGATGCGCGTGCTGATCTGAGTCTTCACTGGTCGCACGTTATATTGTATTTTTGCTGAGCGCTGAATTTCTCACCTTTTACGAATCGCATGCAGTTGCTTCAATTAGTGGAGATTCCCCCCCCCCAACTTTGAACGCGTAGCACACAAGGCCGCTGCAGACACAAAACATGGGTTTGAAAACGTTTTGATGACAGTGTGATCTGTGTGACGGCTGAAGACTCCGACCAGCCTGCACAGTCTGATCAAAACTAGCCTTCAATGGCGTATTGGAAATTCCAAAAACACATGCGAAGAATACGACCACATTGGCTGGATTTACATTCTTTAGAAGCAAAAGTAATTTTTCATTTTGCTGTTCGCCAGCTTATTAACATGAAAATGTATATCGGTATGTTAAGATGATAGAATATGTGTTTAACGTCTTTTACATATGGCCATTGCCGCATCTGAAATTAATATAAGTGCACTTAGCAGCCATCCTGTGACGACAGATGAAGATACGACCCTAGTTTTGAATTAAGGAGTACCGATACTCTCAAAGAATCACAGGATACGCCTATAGTCTTTGGTTGAAGGAGTAACAGTACTCCTCGGGCAAAAGCTTATCAATAACACTGGGAGGTTTTAGGAATTTCGTTGATGACGTCATTCTTGCGCATGCGCAAAGTACTGGCTGTCAATTGAAACAGCCATTGCTATTCAAATGTATTGGCGGAACTTAAAATGCTAACAATATTCAGTCATTTTGAGAGAAAATATACCCGTTTTCATTGAAATAATGCCTCGAGAAGGAAAGAATGATATTTTGCTTTTATTACCGAAATTCATTTATCCTAAATCCGTTTTTAATTGCCGAAAATCTCTTCGTTAATAACCCATGTCAATGGCTTGAGATACCGTTATTCCGAAAGCTTACTTACGAAATAAGTTTTTACGTAACTCTCGTTTTATTCGCTATCCAAGTCTATCTACATGTATCTATCTATTGAGAAGTCTGTCCGACGATCTGTCTACATGTGCAATTTAAAAAAGAATGTCCATACTGACAGTCGAAATAAACGAATCAGAGGACTGATGGAGGGACGTTGACTAAATGTTGGTTCGACGTCATGCCATCGACACCCACTCCAATGCACTTCAATGTCACATGGCCGTTCGCATGAGAGAGAGGTTTGACTGACAAACTGACAGTAGACACACAGACGACAGACAGACCGATTGACTGACTAACAGACTAATGGACGGATAGTTAGACAGACAAATAAACATACTGACAGCCAAAAAAATAACAACTAATGGGTGGACTGACAGACGGGCGTCGAGTCAACGTTGGCTCGACGTCAGGTCGTCGACAACCACTCCAACTCACTTCAATGTCACGTGACTGTTGAGATGAGAGAGAGGTCTGACTGATCCCTGTACCCAAGAAGCCCTTAACCCTTTTTGTACAAAATGGAATCTTCCTCCTTATATATTGCTGGAGTCATTTTCAAAATTTAAGGGATTCAGGTTGTGTTTTCTTCAAAATTTATCTGGAAAATGGCCGAACTTTTTGCAAACAGTGTTGGCCCTTATCAGGCGCCGCGTTCTGTGACATCTGATTTGGGCCTGCACTGTTTGTCACTTACCCTTTTTGGGGTTTCCGGTACCAAATGGGTTAATGTAGACCTAAGGGCTGGGCAGGTTGAACCAATCTACAAATCTACCAGATTTTACTGTAAAATCTGTGCACTTGCGAAGGAGTGTTTAATTCTAATGCACTGAAAGGGTGTTCTATGTTTGTTTTGAACTTAATGTTCCAATCCCACTGAGTTTTGATTGGGTCCGAGCACTGGGCAAATGACATTTTATTAAGCAACGCCGTATTATCGCCAACGCAACTTTCTGATGTTTCATCGACGTTGCAGCATCACTTTGAAGTTGGTTTGATGTAGACACGACGTTGTTGACACACTACATGTCAGCTGAAGTGGCGTCATTTAACGGCAAACTGTAATTTACATCTGCCTGCCCTCGCTAATTGTTGGTGCGCTATGAGAGTGAGAGAGAGAGGACCCTGTTGGGTCGTATGTACAATATATCATCTTCGTAATGCGAAATTTCACATCTGGCAGTGTTTCTCCCATTATCTTACATTAGAATTCGTCAAAAGTTTAAAAGAATTCCACTGTTTTACGCTGTAATTAACACTTTATCTGTCCCGCTGCATTTGAAGCAATACGACAGATGACGGCCAGGGCTTTTCCCGTTCTATTTTTAGAACCGGAAGTACGTCACGAAAAAAGCTCCTATAAGTGCGGTTACCCTAAAGTGCGAAAAGGACTCTTTTTCGCGAAAAGGACTTACCCTAATATGCGAAGAACCTTTTTAAAAAGGACGATTACTGTTAGCGAAAAGGACTGCTCTCTATCTACTGATACTGCATCGGTCACATTTGACAATTACCACAGGTGTATGTTACATACACTCCAGGTTTTGCAGGATGAAAGCCTACACAGTAATGATGTAATTACGGTAGGGATCTTTACCCTGCACAGGGAATGGTTCTCCCTGCACAGGGGGCCTCTTGTTAACGTTCCGATCCGAAGGACGGTGCACTTTATGACATTCGTCCCTGCAAATGATGCCAATGGAGCGTGTACTCATTAGAATGTGGTTCTAACGAGCACCAACGACATATGATTGGAGTAAAAATAAGAAAAATACCACACGTTTTCACCAGAAAAGTAGCCATTTCGGAGATATCGAAAATGCACTATGTCGCATGGACGTGTTATTGTAAACCCCACTTTATATAGAGAAAACTGGGTTTACCGGAGTATTCACTCTTTTCTCATTTCTGCTGCAAGACATATGTTGCGGGTACTCGTTAGAGCGCGGTTCAAATGAGCACCCACGACCTACTATAGCAGTAGAAATAAGAAAAATACCACACATTTTCATCAGGAAATTAGCAATTTTGGAGATGTGAAAAACGTACTAAGTCGCACGGATGTGTTAGCGTAATAAGATATTAAATATTCATAAAATAAATAAATCATCACGAAAACACACCTATATAATTTTGACACCCTTGAAGGCTTGAACCCCGCTTTTATATAGTAAAATTGATGTTTGCAGGGGTATACTTTATTTTTCTTATTTCTACTCTAAAATATAGATTGTGGGTACTCATTAGAATCACCTCGATGAAACAGTTCTAATGAGTACCCACAATCTATATTTTTATGTTGAAAAGACTATCGGTGTCTTCCTTCTTTCGTCTTGTCGTCTCTCTCTCTCTCTGACTGTTTTTCTGTCTGACTCTCTCGGCCTTTTGATTGCAGATCAAAAGAAATACCTTCGCAGACAAACTGCGTACAGGTAGATTATAATTCGATGGACATCTTTACTTAATTGGATTAATGATGTAGTTAAGTTCTTTATAACTGAAAAAGAGAGACATTCGAAGAAACACAAATTAAAGGTATCGCTCTCCTATATAAAAGTTGAGTTTATGGTTTCATAATTATAAACATGATAAAGGCATGTTTTCGCTATGTATGTGCTCTTTAGAATTCACTAATTAATGCGGTCCTAACGAGTACCCTTAACTTCGCGAATTGTAGTTTTTGAGAAGTTAGTCCAGGTCATTTTCTGCCTGTTCAGCAGGGCCGAAATTCGGCCCCATTCCCAATGCCAAATAGCCTAAATTTTTCCCAATTTCACTATATTTTTCCCCCAAAAAATGAAGAAAGAAAATGCCACAACAAAAGGAACAGTGACAACAGTAATTAACATCAGACTGAGATTAACATGAAGATTCACCACACTGAAGCTACAGCTGTATTGCACTGCTTAGCTATCAAATTCATAAGACTATCATGAGCAACATTCATAGTCCTGGCATTTCTCCGATGAAACTGTGTTCCCTATTTTGGTATTTTGTCGGTAATTTTTTCCCAATTTTGCCCAGGGGCCTTTTCCCAAATTACCTGGATAAAGACCTGTAGTCTCTCTCTCTGTCCCGTCCTCATATTTCAGTCGTTTCATACAGGTGCGTGTGTTTAATTTTCTCTCTCTCTCTCTCTCTCTGACTATTATCTATCTGTTCCGTCCCCGCCCATCGGGGCTTGAAAAATAGATTGAGCTGCACGATGCTTCCACACAGAACTGAAACCATAATACACGACTCACTGAGGCTGATTTAACGGGTACAACAATATCTCGGATGAGAGAAAAATGTATACATATCTATGATAGGCTACATAGGCTTATATAGGCAAAATCTTTAAAAATCTTCTCTGAAACTACAAGGCCCAGGTCTTTGATATTTGGTATGAAACTTCATCTAGTGGAACCCTACCAAGATTGCACAAATTATAGTGCTGGGGCCAAAAATGCCCCCGCTCTGAGGCCTTTTGGTTTTACATGGGCTTATATAGGGAAAATCTTTAAAAATCTTCTTCTCTGAAACTGCAAGGCCCAAGTCTTTGATATTTGGTATGAAACTTCATCTAGGGGACCCCTACCAAGATTGTTCACAGGGATTTTCCTAGTGCAACATTTGGGCCGGTAATCGGCCCCTATTTTTCCCAATTTGAAGACAGATATTCCCAAATTTAATTACAAATTTCCCAATTTCTGATGTTGTGCTTCATGTTGATAACAATTTCATTTGTGCTTCATGTTGATAACAATTTCATGAAAATTGAACCAAAATTGACAAAAGTACAGCTGATTTAAATTTCCAACTATAAATATTAGCAAGCTGTTTTTCCCAAACCCAGCGGCCCCTGGACCCTGATTCTGAAGGGTAGGAAAGTCCCTGGCTCAAATTATAGTGCTGGGGCCAAAAGTGCCCCCGCTATGGGGCCCTTCGGTTTTACATGGGCTCATATAGGGAAAATCTTTAAAAATCTTCTTCTCTGAAACTGCAAGGTCCAAGTCTTTGATATTTGGTATGAAACTTCATTTAGTGGACCCCTACCAAGATTGTTCAAATTATAGTGCTGGAGTCAAAAATGCCCCCGCTCTGGGGCCCTTTGGTTTTACATGGGCTTATATAGGGAAAATCTTTAAAAATCTTCTTCTCTGAAACCGCATGGCCAGGTCTTTCATATTTTGGCAGGAAACTTCATATAGTGGACCCCTACCAAGATTGTTCAAATTAAAGTGCTGGAGCCCAAAAAAATGCCCCCCCCCCCCCCCCCCCCTCCGGCGGGGCCCTTTGGTTTAACATGGGCTTATATAGGGAAAATCTTTAAAAATCTTCTCTGAAACCACAAGACCCAGGTCTTTGCTATTTGGTATGAAGCTTCATCTAGTGGACCCCTTCCAAGATTGTTCAAATTATAGTGCTGGGGCCCAAAAATGCCCCTGCCCCAGGACCCTTTGGTTTTACATACACTTAATAGGGAAAATCTTCTTCTCTGAAACCACAAGGCCTGCATGTAGGTCTTTGGTATTTGGTATGAAGCTTCATCTAGTGGACCTCTACCAAGATTATTCAAATTATAGTGCTTGGGCCAAAAATGCCCAGGGCCCTTTGGTTTTACAAGGGCTTACATATAGAAAATCTTTAAAGATCTTATTTTCTGAAACCGCAATGCCCAGGTCTTTGCTATTTGGTATGAAGCTTCATCTTGTGGACCTCTACCAAGATTGTTCAATTATAGGCCTTGGGCCCAAAATGCCCCCGCTCAGGGGCCCTTTGGTTTTACATACACTTAATAGGGAAAATCTTTAAAAAATTCTTCTTCTCTGAAACCGCAAGGCCAAGGTCTTGTATATTAGGTATGAAGCTTCATCTTGTGGACCTTTACCAAGATTGTTCAAATTATAGTGCTTCGGCCAAAAATGCCCACGCTCCGGGGCCTGCCCAGGGCCCTTTGGTTTTACAAGGGCTTATATATGGAAAATCTTTAAAAATCTTATTTTCTGAAACCGCAAGGCCCAGGTCTTTGCTATTTGGTATGAAGCTTCATCTTGTGGACCACTACCAAGATTGTTCAAATTATAGGCCTTGGGCCAAAAATGCCCCCGCTCAGGGGCCCTTTGGTTTTACATACACTTAATAGGGAAAATCTTTAAAAAATTCTTCTTCTCTGACACCGCAAGGCCAAGGTCTTGTATATTAGGTATGAAGCTTCATCTTGTGGACCTTTACCAAGATTGTTCAAATTATAGTGCTTGGGCCAAAAATGCCCCCGCTCCGGGGCCTTTTGTTTTTACACACACTTAATAGGGAAAATATTGAAGAATCTTCTTCTCTGAAACCACAAGGCCTAGGTCTTTGGTATTTGGTATGAAGCTTTATCTAGTGGACCTCTACCAAGATTATTCAAATTATAGTGCTTGGGTCAAAAATGCCCAGGGCCCTTTGGTTTTACAAGGGCTTATATATGGAGAATCTTTAAAAATCTTCTTTCCTGAAACCGCAAGGCCCAGGTCTTTGCTATTTGGTATGAAGCTTCATCTAGTGGACCCCTACCAAGATTGTTCAAATATAAGTACTGGGGCCAAAAATGCCCAACCCCCAACTCCCTGTCCTGGGGCCCTTTGGTTTTACATAGGCTTATATAGGGAAAATCTTTAAAAAATCTTCTTCTCTGAAACTGCAAGGCCCAGGTCTTTGATATTTGGTATGAAGCTTCATCTTGTGGACCGCTACCAAGATTGTTCAAACATTGGCCTTGGGCCAAAAATGCCCCCGCTCCGGGGCCCTTTGGTTTTACATACACTTAAAAGGGAAAATCTTTAAAAATCTTCTTCTCTGAAACCGCAAGGCCCAGGTCTTTGATATTTGGTATGAAGTTTCATCTTGTGGACCTCTACCAAGATTGTTCAAATTAGAGACCTTGGGCCAAAAATTCCCCCTCTCCGGGGCCCGTTGGTTTTACATATACACTTAATAGAGAAAATCTTGAAAAATCTTCTTCTCTGAAACCACAAGGCCCAGGTCTTTGCTAGTTGGTACGAAGTTTCATCTTGTAGACCTCTACCAAGATTGTTCAAATTATAGCCCTGTGGCTAAAATGCCCTCGCTCCGGGGCCCCTTGGTTTTACATGGGCTTATATAGGGGAAAATCTTGAAAAATCTTCTTCTCTGAAACCACAAGGCCTACGTCTTTGATATTTGCTTTGAGCCTTCATCTAGTGGACCCCTACCAAGATTGTTCAATTTATAGTGCTTGTGCCAAAAATGCCCCCGCCCCAGGCCCTTTGGTTTTACATAGGTTTATATAGGGTAAACCTCTAAAAAGTCTTCTTCTCTGAAACCATAAGGCCTACGTCTTTGATATTTGGTATGAGCCTTCATCTAGTGGACCCCTACCAAGATTGTTCAAATTATAGTGCTGGTGCCAAAATGCCCCCGCCCCGGGGCCCATTGGTTTTACATAGATTTATATAGGGAAACCTTTAAATAATCTTCTTCTCTGAAACTGTCAGGCCCAGGTCTTTGATATTTGGTATGAAGCTTCATCTTGTGGACCTCTACCAAGATTGTTCATATTATAGCCCTGGGGCCAAAAATGCCCCTGCTCCAGGGCCCTTTGGTTTTACGTAGACTTATATAGGGAAAATCTTGAAAAATCTTCTTCTCATAAACCACAAGGCCTAGGTCTTTTGCATTTGGTATAAAACTTCATTAAGTGGACCCCTGTCAAATTTGTTCAAATTATAGTGCTGGGGCCAAAAATACCCTCGCACCAGGGCCCTTTGGTTTTACATGGACTTATATATAGGGAAAATCTTGAAAAATCTTCTCTGAAACCACAAGGCCCAGTTCTTTGATATTTGTTTTGAGCCTTCATCTAGTGGACCCCTACCAAGATTGTTCAAATTATAGTGCTGGTGCCAAAAATGCCCCCACCTCGGGGCCCTTTGGTTTTACATAGTCTCATATAGGGAAAATCTTTAAAAATCTTCTTCTCTGAAACTGTAAGGCCCAGGTCTTTGATATTTGGTATGAAGCTTCATCTAGTGGACCCCTACCAAAATTTATTAATTATAGTGCTGGGGCCAAAAAAGCCCCCACTCCGGGGTCCTTTGGTTTCACAATGATGCGCTACTACAAGCCATTGGTTTCACAATGATGCGCTACTACAAGCCATGACCAACATGGCATAGATATCGACTTTCACTCATGTACAAAATCACACATGACCATGTCGCTATTCCAAGAGACCTCACAGACCTGCGAAGACAGTCTAGAACCTCACACCAAATGGCTTACAGACAGATCTCTACCCCCCACAGAATATTATATATAGCACTATTGTTCACTGGAATTCTCTCCCTACAGCAGTAGTCTTGCTGCCCAAGGTTGATGAGTTCAACAGGGCAGTCGGCCATATCAACAACTGCTCACCTTAACCAACCAAAGTCTTAGATAGACAGATAGATAAGATAGATAGATAGATAGATAGATAGATAGATAGATAGATAGATAGATAGATAGATAGATAGATAGATAGATAGATAGATAGATAGATAGATAGATAGATAGATAGATAGATAGATAGATAGATAGATAGATAGATAGATAGATAGATAGATAGATAGATAGATAGATAGATAGATAGATAGATAGATAGATAGATAGATAGATAGATAGATAGATAGATAGATAGATAGATAGATAGATAGATAGATAGATAGATAGATAGATAGATAGATAGATAGATAGATAGATAGATAGATAGATAGATAGATAGATAGATAGATAGATAGATAGATAGATAGATAGATAGATAGATAGATAGATAGATAGATAGATAGATAGATAGATAGATAGATAGATAGATAGATAGATAGATAGATAGATAGATAGATAGATAGATAGATAGATAGATAGATAGATAGATAGATAGATAGATAGATAGATAGATAGATAGATAGATAGATAGATAGATAGATAGATAGATAGATAGATAGATAGATAGATAGATAGATAGATAGATAGATAGATAGATAGATAGATAGATAGATAGATAGATAGATAGATAGATAGATAGATAGATAGATAGATAGATAGATAGATAGATAGATAGATAGATAGATAGATAGATAGATAGATAGATAGATAGATAGATAGATAGATAGATAGATAGATAGATAGATAGATAGATAGATAGATAGATAGATAGATAGATAGATAGATAGATAGATAGATAGATAGATAGATTTTCTTTGAAAGTCAGCTAATATGCCCATATTATTATTTACCTATTTACAATGTGTTTATATGGAACCAGGTGCTTTTTGCCAACCACGAAAGATCGTTATCAAAAGGAAAAGTAATTTTGCGCATGCACAGTGACATGTAAACAAGGTCATGTGTCAAAACATTGGATCCGTCTATAGTTAAACGATAAAAATAGATACTGGCATTTAAGGTGTTGAGTGGACTACCTGGCAGACAGCTGTGCTAAACTGTGCCATGGTAGGAAGATCTGGTATGTGGGCTGGCAGGGGTTTCAGTGATGCGGGGAAAGAATGTGTACTTGTAGTAGTCTCTCAAGAGTCTTGATCTGTCTGTTCTCTGTATGCAAGGGGGTGATTTTTGGTAGAAGGACATGTGTTCAGGATCAGGTTGTCAGCAGCAGGTATCGCAACAAGGTCATATGTGGCCTTATATAGAGGGACCAGGCGACTGTCTATGGGCTGTTGGTCAAGGGTACCCCAGTTAAGAACCTGAAGCATTGCTGAGACACAAGATGTATATCAGTAGTCTCTGGTTACCTATCTAGCAGCCCTTCTTTGAACTGATTCAAGCTTGTAGGAGTCAGATGCCGTGTAGGGGGGTGGGGGGGCACATGGTAGAAACATACTCTGTGGGCGGACCAGAGTTTTATACATGTATGCTGTGTCTCTATTGTGGACCCGAATATTTCGCTTGAAGTAGCCTAGGGTCTGGTTGGCTTTTTTGCTTATATAAATGTTATTTACATGTACATGGTCTGTCCATGAGGTCATCTGAAATGGTACACAGCCACGAAGAATAGTTGGTCTGAAAGGGAGTTCTACGACCAGTCACAGCCAAGCTAGGTAGCTCAGTAGGATGCGTGTCTGACAGGAGGATGCTGGTTCGATACCTGCCGGGGTCGGCACCATTCTTTAGTGGAGATTGATAATAAAATCTTTTGTGGTCATTCTCTCCCTTCCACTGATTCAAGAAGGGCAGTAACTGTTGTCAGTTTTTGGCGAAAGAATTTGCACTGTACTGGTGAACCGCTTACATATAAGCCTTTCCAGGAAAAGTGTAGATAGGTAAATTGACTGGCTCAACAAAATGACCTAAATTAGTAAATAGTGTACTGGGGCATTAAACTCCAATACAGACAAACAAAACATTGGGTTACATGAATGACCTGACACTATGAGGGATTAAAATTTGTATCCCAGAGTTTTTCCCATATTTCAAGTTTTTCAAGGTCTTCCTGGGGGATCTTTGAGTCTTTCTAGGTACATGGCTGTGCCATATGTGAATGACCTTACTCTGGATCTAACCTGATGCGGGAGGTCATTTATATAGACCTAGAACAGCATGTGGCCGAGAACCGAGCCCTGCGGGACGCCTGAAAGAACTGGGATGTTATCAGAATTAGAGCTATAAAGTATAACTGACATCTGTTGTCAAGGAAGGCTTTTATCCAAATTGGTGTGTTCCCCCTTATGTTGTAAAAATGTAGTTTCAAAAGCAATTTTTCGTGTGCCACTTTGTCGAAAGCTTTACTGAAATTAGAGAGTATAAGGTCAGTTTGTTTTCCAAATTGCAGATTTTTCGCAAGTTCATCGACCAGCATGATAAGCTACATGTATGTCTCCCAGGATCTCTTTTCCTGGAACCCATGCTGTAGTTCAAATAAGATATTATGGTCAGTGAAGTGTTTGGAGATGCCGGAAGCCACAACATGCTCTAGCACTTTGCAGAGGACACAAAGTTAGGGATATGGGCTGGTAGTTGGACGGGTCAGATTTATCACCTTTCTTAAAAATAGGGGTTACATTTTGCTTCGTTCACAGGGCAGGAGCTTTCCTGAATCAAGGGATCTTTGGTAGATAAACTGAAGTATAGGGGCAAGCTCTTTGTGAAGGGTCTATAGGACTATGGGTTTGAATTTGTCAGGCCCAGCAGCCTTATGTGGATTTAAGCCTTTCTGGAGTTTTTCAAGCTCTTTGTGATTAGGGTCTACAGGACTATGGGTTTGAATTTGTCAGGCCCAGCAGCCTTATGTGGATTTAAGCCTTTCGGGAGTTTTTCAATGCCTTGGGTAGAAAGTTTTTGGGGTGTGGGCTGGGTTGTAATGGGAGATCTATTCCAGAATCATGCAAGTCCTGCAGGGACTGTCCTCTGGGCAAGTTGCTCTTTTCGGTCTAAAAACAGAAATAAATTATCCATTTGGTGGGTGTGCATGGGCACAAGTTGTGTGCTTCCAAATTCACAGGAAGACATTTGGGATTTTTTAGCTCACCTGACCGAAGGTCATGGTGAGCTTTTGTGACAGTAAGATGTCCGGCGTCGTCGTGCGTCGTCCGTCGTCCGTCGTGCGTAAACTTTTTCTTGTGAACACACTAGAGGCCACAGTTTTGGTCCAATTATCATCAAACTTGCTCAGAATGATAATCATGACAATATCTCGGTCAAGTTCGAATTTGGGTCATGTCGGGTAAAAAAGTAGGTCAGTAGGTCAAATCATAGAAAAACCTTGTGAACACTCGAGAGGCCACAATTTTGGTCCAATCATCATCAAACTTGCTCAGAATGATCATTGTGACAATATTTTAGTGAAGTTTGAATATGGATCATGTCGGCTTAAAAAGTAGGTCAGCGGGTCAAATCATAGAAAAACCTTGTGAACACCCTAGAGGCCACAATTTTGGTCCAATCATAATCAAACTTGCTCAGAATGATCATCATGACAATATCTTGGTCAAGTTCGAATATGGGTCATGTCCGGTCAAAAAGTAGGTCAGTAGGTCAAATCATAGAAAAACCTTGTGAACACTCTGAAGGCCACTGTTTTGGTCCAATTATCATGAAACTTGCTCAGAATGACCATTGTGACAATATTTCAGTCCAGTTCGAATATGGGTCATATCGGGTTAAAAAGTAGGTCAGCGGGTCAAATCATATAAAAACCTTGTGAACACCCTAGGGGCCACAATTTTGGTCCAATCTTAATCAAACTTGCTCAGAATGATCATCATGACAATATCTCGGTCAAGTTTGAATATGGGTCAAATGGTTCCGGTCCGTTGCACATCTAGGTCACAGGAGCCAAAAACAGATTTTTTTCACCAAAAACTTAAAAAATCTTCTTCTCTGAAACCACAAGGCCCAGGTCTTTGTTATTTGGTATGAAGCTTCATCTAGTGGACCCCTACCAAGATTGTTCAAATTATAGTGCTGGGGCCAAAAATGCCCCCGCACGGGGGCCCTTTGGTTTTACATAGGCTTATATAGGGAAAATCTTTAAAAATCTTCTTCTCTGAAACCACAAGGCCCAGGACTTTGATATTTGGTATGAAGCTTCATCTAGTGGACCCCTACCAAGATTGTTCAAATTTGAGTGCTGGGACGAAAAATGCCCCCGCCCCAGGGCCCTTTGGTTTTACATAGGCTTATATAGGGAAAATCTTCAAAACTCTTCTACTCTGAAACCACAAGGCCCAGGACTTTGATATTTGGTATGAAGCTTCATCTAGTGGACCCCTACCAAGATTGTTCAAATTATAGTGCTGGGACAAAAAATGCCCCCGCCACGGGGCCCTTTGGTTTTACATAGGCTTATATAGGGAAAATCTTTAAAAATCTTCTTCTCTGAAACCACAAGGCCCAGGTCTTTGATATTTGGTATGAAGCTTCATCTAGTTGACCCCTACCAAGATTGTTCAAATTACAGTGCTGGGGCCAAAAATGCCCCCGCCCCGGGGCCCTTTGGTTTTACATAGGCTTATATAGGGAAAATCTTAAAAAATCTTCTTCTCTGAAACCACAAGGCCCAGGTCTTTGATATTTGGTATGAAGCTTCATCTAGTGGACCCCTACCAAGATTGTTCAAATTTTAGTGCTGGGACAAAAAATGCCCCCGCCACGGGGCCCTTTGGTTTTACATGGGCTTATATAGGGAAAATCTTTAAAAATTTTCTTTTCTGAAACCACAAGGCCCAGGACTTTGATATTTGGTATGAAGCTTCATCTAGTGGACCCCTACCAAGATTGTTCAAATTTTAGTGCTGGGACAAAAATGCCCCCGCCACGGGGCCCTTTGCTTTTACATTGGCTTATATAGGGAAAATTTTTAAAAATCTTCTTCTCTGAAACCACAAGGCCCAGGTCTTATATATTTGGTATGAAGCTTCATCTAGTGGACCCCTACCAAGATTGTTCAAATTATAGTGCTGGGGCCAAAAATGCCCCCGCCACGGGGCCCTTTGGTTTTACATAGGCTTATATAGGGAAAATCTTTAAAAATTTTCTTCTCTAAAACCACAAGGCCCAGGACTTTGATATTTGGTATGAAGCTTCATCTAGTGGACCCCTACCAAGATTGTTCCAATTTTAGTGCTGGGGCCAAAAATGCCCTGCCCCGGGGCCCTTTGGTTTTACATAGGCTTATATAGGGAAAATCTTTAAAAATCTTCTTCTCTGAAACCACAAGGCCCAGGACTTTGATATTTGGTATGAAGCTTCGTCTAGTGGACCCCTACCAAGATTGTTCAAATTATAGTGCTGGGACAAAAAATCCCCCCCTGCCACGGGGCCCTTTGGTTTTACATAGGCTTATATAGGGAAAATCTTTAAAAATCTTCTTCTCTGAAACCACAAGGCCCAGAACTTTGATATTTGGTATGAAGCTTCATCTAGTGGACCCCTACCAAGATTGTTCAAACTATAGTGCTGGGGCAAAAAATGCCCCTGTCCCGGGGCCCTTTGATTTTACATAGGCTTATATAGGCAAAATCTTTAAAAATCTTCTTCTCTGAAACCGCTAGGCCCAGGTCTTTGATATTTGATGTGTAGCTTCATCTAGTGGACCTTTGACAAGATTGTTCAAATTTTAGCCTTTGTTGATGTTTGGTATGAAGCTTCACCTTTACGACCTCCCTCAACATTATGTACATTAAAGCCCTGGGGCCAATAATGGCCCTCTCTGGGGCCCACTTGTTACACTATGGATCAGGTGAGCGATCCAGGGCCATCATGGCCCTCTTGTTTTTATTTATTTGGAGTAACCTGGATGAGTTAGTTTGTTATTTAACTCAATCTAACTTATAGACGGGCCTCCGTGGCCTACTGTATTTGTTAGGAGGGCTCTGACTCTTGATCATTAGGTCTCTCACCGCTGTAGTTCGAGCCTCGCTCGGGTCACATGTGAGAAGCCAAGTTCTGCAAAGGAAGGTCAGGTGGTTTTTCCCTGGGTACTCCGGTTTTTGTCCACCTCTGATAAACGATTGGCTCGATATGAGTGCAATTATCTTAAAAGGGTCGTAAAACCCAAACCAAAAAAAAAATAAAAAATAAATAACTTATAAATTTACTTCTTCTCTTTCAGCGTTTACCCTCACTTTGATACTTTTGTAATTTGAGTAGCCCTTTTAATTTTGTTTTGGTATTTTTCTACCTATGCACAGGAACCGGTTCTGGCAGATTGGCCGTTCTGTAAATAAACAACAATTAAAATTGGGAACTAAAGTGATTCACTTTGAAATTGTTCATCAGAGGAGACTTTCCTAGACACTTACAATTAATATATGCCCTTCTTATCAAAGGAAGTCACCAGACAACTCAATCATGAGGAGTCATTTTACATTTGACTTCCTGTGTGGTGTCTGTTGCTTGCTGTTGGCAACAAGCTTGGCTTCTTTTTTAGCTCACCGTCACGTAGTGACGAGGTGAGCTTTTGGGATCACTTTTTGTCCGTCGTCCGTGCGTGCGTCCGTCCGTCCGTCCGTGCGTAAACAATTTCTTCAAACGACATCTCCTCCTAAACCACTGAGCGGATTTTGACCAAACTTCACAGGAATGATCCTCAGGTGGTCCCCTTTCAAAGTTGTTCAAATGGTTCCGGTCCCTTGCACATATAGGTCACAGGAGCCAAAAATCGATTTTTTTCACCGAAAACTTAAAAAATCTTCTTCTCTGAAACTGCAAGGCCCAGGTCTTTGATATTTGGTATGAAGCTTCATCTAGTGGACCCCTACCAAGATTGTTCAAATTATAGTGCTGGGGGCAAAGATGCCCCCGCCCAGGGGCCCTTTGGTTTTAGATAGGCTTATATAGGGAATATCTTTAAAAATCTTCTTCTCTGAAACCGCAAGGCCCAGGTCTTTGATATTTGGTATGAAGCTTCATCTTGTGGACCTCTACCAAGATTGTTCAAATTATAGCCCTGGGGCCAAAAATGCCCCCGCTCCTGGGCCCTTTGGTTTTTCATAGACTTATATAGGGAATATCTTGAAAATTCTTCTACTCTGAAACCACAAGGCCTAGGTCTTTGACATTTGGTATGAAACTTCAGCTAGTGGACCTCTACCAAGACTGTTCAAGTTATAGCCCTTGGGCCACGAATGCCCCCGCCTCAGGGCCCTTTGGTTTTACATTGACTTATAATAGAGATAATCTTTGAAAATCTTCTTCTCTGAAACAACAAGGCCCAGGTCTTTGATATTTGGTGTGAAGCTTCATCTAGTGGACCTCTATCAAGATTGTTTAAATTATAGCCCTGAGGCCAAAAATGCCCCTGCCCCGGGGCCATTTGGTTTCACATAGGCTTATGTAATGAATATCTTTAAAAAAATCTTCTTCTCTGAAACCGCAAGGCCCAGGTCTTTGATATTTGTTGTGTAGCTTCATCTAGTGGACCTTTGCCAAGATTGTTCAAATAATAGCCTTTGTTGATATTTGGTATGAAGCTTCACCTTTTTAGACCTCCCTCAACATTATGCACATTATAACCCTGAGGTCAATAATGGCCCTCCCTGGGGCCCACTTGTTACTCTATGGATCAGGTGAGCGATCCAGGGCCATCTTGGTCCTCTTGTTACCTCACCGTCACGTAGTGACGAGGTGAGCTTTTGGGATCACTTTTTGTCCGTCGTGCGTGCGTGCGTCCGTTTGGCGTCCGTCCGTGCGTGCGTCCGTGCGTGCGTAAACAATTTCTTCAAACGACATCTCCTCCTAAACCACTGAGCGGATTTTGACCAAACTTCACAGGAATGATCCCTAGGTGGTCCCCTTTCAAAGTTGTTCAAATGGTTCCGGTCCGTTGCACATATAGGTCACAGGAGCCAAAAATCGATTTTTTTCACTGAAAACTTAAAAAATATTCTTCTCTGAAACTGCAAGGCCCAGGTCTTTGATATTTGGTATGAAGCTTCATCTAGTGGACCCCTACCAAGATTGTTCAAATTATAGTGCTGGGGCCAAAAATGCCCCCGCCCCGAGGCCCTTTGGTTTTACATGGGCTTATATAGGGAAAATCTTTAAAAATCTTCTTCTCTGAAACTGCAAGGCCCAGGTCTTTGATATTTGGTGTGAAACTTCATCTGGTGGACCCCTACCAAGATTGTTCAAATTATTGTGCTGGGACCAAAGATGCCCCCGCCCCGGGGCCCTGTGGTTTTACATGGGCTTATATAGGGAAAATCTTCTTCTCTGAAACAGCAAGGCCCAGGTCTTTGATATTTGGTATGAAGCTTCATCTAGTGGACCCCTACCAAGATTGTTCAAATTATAGTGCTGGGGCCAAAATTGCCCCCGCCCTGGGGCCCTTTGGTTTTACATGGGCTTATATAGGGAAAATCTTATCTTCTTCTCTGAAACTGCAAGGCCCAGGTCTTTGATATTTGGTATGAATCTTCATCTTATGGACCCCTACCAAGATTGTTCAAATTATAGTGCTGGGGCCAAAAATGCCCCCGCTTCGGGGCCCTTTGGTTTTACATAGGCTTATATAGGGAAAAACCTTTAAAAATCTTCTTCTCTGAAACTGCAGGGCCCAGGTCTTTGCTAATTGGTATGAAGCTTCATCTAGTGGACTCCTACCAAGACTGTTCAAATTATAGTGCTGGGGCCAAAAATGCCCCCACCCCGGGGCCCTTTGGTTTTACGTAGGCTTATATAGGGAAAATCTTTAAAAATCTTCTTCTCTGAAACTGCAAGGCCCAGGTCTTTGATATTTTGTATGAAGCTTAATCTTGTGGACCTCTATCAAGATTGTTCAAATTATAGCCCTGGGGCCAAAATTGCCCCCGCTCCTGGGCCCTTTGGTTTTTCATAGACTTATATAGGGAATATCTTGAAAAATCTTCTACTCTGAAACCACAAGGCCTAGGTCTTTGATATTTGGTATGAAGCTTCAGCTAGTGGACCTCTACCAAGATTGTTCAAATTATAGCCCTGGGGCCACAAATGCCCCCGCCCCAGGGCCCTTTGGTTTTACATAGACTTATAATACAGATAATCTTTGAAAATCTTCTTCTCTGAAACAACAAGGCCCAGGTCTTTGATATTTGGTGTGAAGCTTCATCTAGTGGACCTCTATCAAGATTGTTTAAATTATAGCCCTGAGGCCAAAAATGCCCCTGCCCCGGGGCCATTTGGTTTCACATAGGCTTATGTAAGGAATATCTTTAAAAAAATCTTCTTCTCTGAAACCGCAAGGCCCAGGTCATTGAATGATATTTGTTGTGTAGCTTCATCTAGTAGACCTTTTGCCAAGATTGTTCAAATAATAGCCTTTGTTGATATTTGGTATGAAGCTTCACCTTTTCAGACCTCCCTCAACATTATACACAGTATAACCCTGAGGTCAATAATGGCCCTCCCCGGGGCCCACTTGTTACTCTATGGATCAGGTGAGCGATCTAGGGCCATCATGGTCCTCTTGTTAGCTCACCGTCACGTAGTGACGAGGTGAGCTTTTGGGATCACTTTTTGTCCGTCGTCCGTCGTGCGTCCGTGCGTGCGTGCGTGCGTGCGTCCGTGCGTAAACAATTTCTTCAAACGACATCTCCTCCTGAACCACTGATCGGATTTTGACCAAACTTCACAGGAATGATCCTTAGGTGGTCCCCTTTCAAAGTTGTTCAAATGGTTCCGGTCCGTTGCACATATAGGTCACATGAGCCAAAAATAGATTTTTTTCACCGAAAACTTAAAAAATCTTCTTCTCTGAAACAGCAAGGCCCAGGTCTTTCATATTTGGTATGAAGCTTCATCTAGTGGACCCCTACCAAGATTGTAGAATTATAATGCTGGGGCCAAAAATGCCCCCGCCCCGGGGCCCTTTGATTTTACATGGGCTTATACAGGGAAAATGTTTAAAAATCTTCTTCTCTGAATCCGAAAGGCCCAGGTCTTTGATATTTGGTATGCAGCTTCATCTAGTGGACCCCTACCAAGATTGTTCAAATTATAGTGCTGGGGCCAAAAATGCCCCCGCCTCGGGGCCCTTTGGTTTTACATGGGCTTATATAGGGAAAATCTTTAAAAATCTTCTTCTCTGAAACCACAAGGCCCAGGACTTTGATATTTGGTATGAAGCTTCATCTAGTGGACCCCTACCAAGATTGTTCAAATTATAGTGCTGGGGCAAAAAATGCCCCCGCCCCGGGGCCCTTTGGTTTTACATAGGCTTATATAGGGAAAATCTTTAAAAATCTTCTTCTCTGAAACCGCAAGGCCCAGGACTTTGATATTTGGTATGAAGCTTCATCTAGTAGACCCCTACCAAGATTGTTCAAATTATAGCCCTTGGGCCAAAAATGCCCCCACTCAGGGGCCCTTTGGTTTAACATAGACTTATATGGGGAAAATCTTTAAAAATCTTCTTCTCTGAAACCACAAGGCCTAGGTCTTTTATATTTGGTATGAAGCTTCTTCTAAAGGACCCCTACCAAGATGAATCAAATTATAGTGCTGGGGCCAAAAGTGGCCCCGCCCCGGGGCCCTTTGGTTTTACATAGGCTTATATAGGGATAATCTTTAAAAATCTTCTCTGAAACCACAAGGCCCAGGACTTTGAAATTTGGTATGAAGCTTCATCCAATGGACCTCTACCAAGATTGTTCAAATTATAGCCCTGAGGCCAAAAATGCCCCCGCTCTGGGGCCCTATGGTTTTACATAGACTAATAAAGGGAAAATCTTTAAAAATCTTCTTCTCTGAAACCACAAGGCCTGGGTCTTTGATATTTGGTATGAAGCTGCATCTAGTGGACCTCTATCAAGATTATTCAAATAATAGCCCTGATACCAAAAATGTCCCCGCTCGGGGGCTCTTTGGTTTAACATAGACTTATATAGGGAAATCTTTAAAAATCTTCTCTGAAACTGCTAGGCCAAGGCCTTTGATATTTAGTATGGAGCTTTATCTAGTGGACCTCTTCCAAGATTGTTCAAATTAAAGCCCTGGGGCCACAAATACCCCCCACCCCGGGGCCCTTTGGTTTAACATAGATTTATATAGCCCCGGGGCCATTTGGTTTTGCATAGGTCTATGTAGGGGATATCTTTAAAAAAAAATCTTCTTCTCTGAAACTGCAAGGCCCAGGTCTTTGATATTTGATGTGTAGCTTCATCTAGTGGACCGTTGCCAAGATTTTTCAAATTATAGCCTTTGTTGATGTTTGGTATGAAGCTTCACTCAACATTATGCACATTGAAGCCCTTGGGCCAATAATGGCCCTCTCTGGGGCCCACTTGTTACAGTATGGATCAGGTGAGCGATCCAGGGCCATCATGGCCCTCTTGTGATTAATATTAGGATCACTTTTTGTCTGTCATCTGTGCGTAAACAATTTCTTCAAACGACATCTCCTCCTAAACCACTGATCCGATTTTGACCAAACTTCACAGGAATGATCCTTAGGGGGTCCCCTTTCAAAATTGTTCAAATGGTTCCGGTCCATTGCACATATAGGTCACAGGAGCCAAAAATAGATTTTTTCACCGAAAACTTAAAAAATCTTTTTCTCTAAAACCGCAAGGCCCAAGTCTTTGATATTTGGTATGAAGCTTCATCTAGTGGACCCCTACCAAGATTGTTCAAATTATAGTGCTGGAGCCAAAAATGCCCCCGCCCCAGGGCCCATTGGTTTTACATGGGCTTATATAGGAAAATCTTCAAAAATCTTCTCTGAAATCACAAGGCCCAGGTCTTTGATTTTTGGTATGAAACTTCATCTAGTGGACCCCTACCAAGATTGTTCAAATTATAGTGCTGGGGCCAAAAATGCCACCCCCCTCCCCCCGGGCCCCTTTGGTTTTACATGGGCTTATATAGGGAAAATCTGTAAAAATCTTCTTCTCTGAAACTGCAAGGCCAATGTCTTTGATGTTTGATATGAAGCTTCATCTAGTGGACCCCTACCAAGATTGTTCAAATTATAGTGCTGGGGCCAAAAATGGCCCCGCCCGGGCCCTTTGGTTTTACATGGGCTTATATAGGGAAAATCTTTCAAAAACTTCTTCTCTGAAACTGCAAGGCCCATGTCTTTGCTATTTGGTATGAAGCTTCATCTAGTGGACCCTACCAAGATTGTTCAAATTATAGTGCTGGGTCCAAAAATGCCCCCACTCCGGGGCCCTTTGGTTATACATAGACTTATATAGGGAAAATCTTAAAAAATCTTCTTCTCTGAAACCACAAGGCCTAGGTCTTGGATATTTGGTATGAAGCTTCATCTAGTGGACCTCTACCAAGATTGTTAAAAAAATATAGCCCTGAGGCCAAAAATGCCCCCGCCTCGGGGCCCTTTGGTTTTACATAGACTGCAGTATGTTTCCTCTGGCTTTCTTTGCCGGATCATTACAGGGTCACTGATGAGGCTTTATTAGCCGAAACTATGTAGTATGACCCATCTTCTTTCTTATGAATGTTTTCACTGCTCTTAAAGGAACTCATTTTTGATTTTTATTTAATCAGGAAAATCTTTAAAATCTTCTTCGGTGAAACCACAAGGCCTAGGTCTTTGATATTTGGTGTGAAATTTCATCTAGTGGACCTCTATCAAGATTGTTCAATTATAGCCCTGGGGCCAAAAATGCCCCCGCCCCGGGACCCTTTGGTTTTACATAGTCTTATATAGGAAAATCTTTAAAACTCTTCTTCTCTGAAACTGCAAGGCCAATGTCTTTGATATTTGGTATGGAGCTTCATCTAGTGGACAATTATAGCCTTTGTTGATATTTGGTATGAAGCTTCACCTTTTTAGACCTCCCTCAACATTATGCACATTATAACCTTGGGGTCAATAATGCCCCCCCCCCCTACTTGTTACTCTATGGATCAGGTGAGCGATCCAGGGCCATCATGGCCCTCTTGGTTAGTAGTAGAGGACAAGACCTACAGTGGAATTTCCTGTAGATCTTAAAACTCTTCTTGTCTGAAACCAGATGGCCCAGGTCTTTGATATTTGGTATGAAGCTTCATCTAGTGGACCTCTACCAAGATTATTCAGTTTATGGCCATGGGGCCTAAAAAGGCCCCACTTTGGGGCCCACTGGTTTATATGAAAACTTTTAGAAATCTTTTTGTCTTAAACCAGAAGACCCATGTCTTTGGTATTTGATATGAAGCTTCACCTAATGGACCTCTACCAACGTTGTTCAGTTTATGGCCCTTGGTTTTACATAGACTTACATGCGAAAATCTTTTTGTTTCAAACCAGGTGGCCCAGGTCTTTGATATTTGGTATCAAGCTTCATCTAGCCGACCTTTACCAAGATTGTTATGCCCCCAACTTTGAAAAAGTTGGGTGCCCCCAACTTTGAAAAAGTTGGGATTGTCATATTGCTTCTGGCTTGTCCGTTTGTTCGTACATTCGTCACACATTCTTCTGCATAGCATAACTTAAGAACCATGTAGGCTAGTGTTTTGAAATTTCATATAATGGTTTCCTCATGAAAAAATAGTTGACCCATCCTTTTTATTTATCCGAATTATCTCCCCTTTTTGCATTATTTCCCTTTTAATTAAATAACAGAAATCTCGTTAGCAAGATATCTCAAAAAGTATTTGAGCTAGAGCCTTGATATTTGGTATACTGCTTGGGACTGAGGAGGAGATCACCTGATTAAATTTTCAACCAATTTAATGAAATTTTGTTAGAGACTTAGTTATGGCCCTTTGCAATTTCTGGCCATTTAATTGTGTTGCTTTCTAGTGCATACATGTAGCATAACTTTATAACCATGTATGCAAGTGTTATGAAATTTCATATATGGATTTCTCGTGAACAAAGTAGTTGACTCATATTTTTCATTTCCAAATTATCTCCCCTTTTTGAGTGATTGTCCCTTTAATTAAATAACATAGAAATCAATTAAATAGCATAGAAATCTCGTTAGCAAGATATCTCAGAAAGTATTTTAGCTATAGCCTTGATAATTGGTATACTGATTTGGACTACGGATGAGATTACCTGTTTAAATTTTTAACCAATTTTATGAAATTTTGTTAAAGTTATGGCCCTTTGCAATTTCTGGCCATTTATTTGTGTTGATTTTTCGTGTATAACATAACTTTATAACCATGTATGCTATTGTTTTGAAATTTCATATTTGGTTTCCTCACGAAAAAATAGTTGACCTCTGTTATTTTTCTTATCTGAATTATCTCCCCTTTTCGCGTTATTTCCCTTTTAATTAAATAACATATAAAGCTTGTTAGCAAGATATCTCAAAAAGTATTTGAGCTAGAGCCTTGATATTTTGTATACTGATCGAAGACATATATTCTTGTAACAGCAAGACACACTATGTGTTCATAATTGTTTTATTGCCCCCCCCCCCCCCCCCTTTGATATACTGTCTATAGCAGATCAAAGGCGGCCCTTAATAGGGTGATTAGTAGCTCTTGTTGAATCCCCTGACTGAGGCATATCAATGGGAGGGGAATATCAATAATGGACACTCTAGTCAACAGTTAGTAAATTTTTGATTTTCCCCAGGGAGGCCTTTACCTGGTGGAGACAGAGGACTTCTTTTCAGTCTGCTCCGAGAGCTACATAATATTATGTATTGAAATGATAGTCCTCAATAATCAAGAATAAATGCCTTTAAGACTGAGGAGATCACCCAATTAAGTTTTCAACCAATTTAATGAAATTTTGTCAGAGTTATGGCCCTTTACAATTTCTGGCAATTTAATTGTGTTGATTTCCTGTGCATAGTATTACTTAAGAACTATGTATCCTAGTGTATTGAAATTTCATATATGGTTTCCTCATGAAAAAATAGTTGATTCGTATTTTTTTCTTATCTGGCTTGACTGACTTATCTCCCCATTTCGCATTATTTCCTTTTTAATTAAATAACATAGAAATCTTGTTAGCAAGATATCTCAGAAAGTATTTGAGCTAGAGCCTTGATATTTGGTATACTGATTGGGACTGAGGTCACATGATTAAATTTTCAACCAATTTAATGAAATTTTGTTAGAGTTATGGCCCTTTACAATTTCTGGCCATTTAATTGTGTTGATTTCCTGTGCATAGTATACTGTATTACTTAAGGACTATGTATGGTGGTGTTTTGAAATTTCATATATGGTTTCCTCATGGAAAAAAACAGTTGACCCATATTTTTTTTTTTTATCTGACTTTTCTCTTTTTTTCACGTTATTTCCTTTTTAATTAAATAATATAGAAATCTCATTAGCAAGATATCTCAAAAAGTATTTGAGCTAAATTTGGTATACTGATTTGGGATGGGGAGGAGATCACCTGATTAAATTTTCAACCAGTTTAATGAAATTTTGTTGGGAGTGATTGCCCTTTGCATTTTCAGGTCATTTAATTGTGTTTCTTTCTTGTAGCAAGATATTTAAAGAAACTATTTAAATTGTTGCCTAAAAACTTGACATGCTGATTTGGAATGACTAGTACATCACCTGATTAACATTAAATTTTGAAAAATAAATCTGAATTTTTTTTTTTTTTTTTTTTTTGTCAATAATGGCCTTTTGAAAATTTGGGTATTTATGGACAAGCATATGGTTGGGGGCATAGTGTTTTACAAACACCATTTCTAGTTTAAATTATAGCCCTGGGGCCAAAAATGGCCATGCCCCGGGGCCCACTCACAGGCTTTACAAATGTTTAAAACAATTTTTGTCTGAGACCAGAAGGCCCAGGCCTATGATATTTGGTATTAAGCTTCATTTGGTGGACCTCTACGAAGACTGTTCAAATTATACACCTGGGGCCAAGAATTGCCCTGGGGCCAAAATTCCCACATGTTAAACTCTAAGCTCAGGTGAGCAATACAGGACCATTATGGTCCTCTTGTATTTTCTGACCCAAATTATCCCCGTTTTTTTTTTAGTTTTTTCTCTTTTAATAAAATAACAAAGAAAATTAGGAATGCTGAATTGATTGCGTCATTCCCAACGAAAGTGACTTCTACCGACCCTGTATATCTCACTCATTAAATGAGGCTGAATTCTCAATCATCATTAGTAAAGTTCTCTTAAATGCTTTTCAATAAAAAAAAGTATTGTTTGAATTTTTTGACGGGATGTTGTACCCAGATTTCTTTTTTTACCAAACTTTTTACTACGGTAGACAAATGTTACTGCAATCGTCATGCACCCATTTATGGCTTCTTGACAGTAATGTTTGTTGTTTATGGTATGACAGAACCTGGCAGTAACAGGCCTCTCTTGCCTCAGTGGATAAGAACGCTGACTCTTAATCATCAGTTCTCTCACCACTTTGGGTTCGAGCCTGGCTTGGGTCACATGTGGGACACCAATTTCTCCAACGGATGGTCAGGTGGTTTTTCTCCGGGTTCTCTGGTTTTCACCCACCTGATGTAGGACGGACTCCATATGAATGAAATAGACTCCAGGTACCCCAGTTTTCGCTCAACTCTGATTACCAATCAGTTTGATATGAGTGAAATAATTTTAAAAGGGCCATAAAACCAAATACCCCTAAAAAAACAACAAACCAGATGGTGCAGTCAATGGTATACCATTGCAAATTCCTGCTTTTTCTATGAATAACAAAAAATCCTACTTTTTTACCTTTGACCCTTGGGCCATGTTGGGGTCAAGGTCACATAAAAGAGCCATGTTATGGTCATGGTCACAAAAAAGTAGCCCACTGCCATCTTCATACCATGTACAAAAGTGCACTATCTGCATGCAAAGTTTCAAAAGTGTAACTTCAGTGGTTGCAGAGGAAATCCATTTACAAGAAAAGTTACAGACAAACTGATGTACGGACTGACGATCACTCAACTCTGGTACCAAAACAATATACCCGATTTTCTTCGAAAAAAGCGGGTATAAAAACAGTGAAGTCCCAAAAAGGACTGAGTTTACACCAAAGTGTAGGCCCATGTCAGAATGTATGTGATCTGTTTGAAATTTTCACATACACGTATGTAGAAAAGTTGATTCAAATTATGCTCATCATGTCCCAGGTTTACTTTTAAGAATTAAAACTTACTTCAGCTTTTTTCTGAAGTCTCAGTGTTAAAGTACATGTATGTGGTTTATAGTTGTACACCTCATATATCAGTGATTGCGGGCTTGATTTCAGGCTTCTCCAGGCCAACCGATTACTGGTTTTGAATCAAGATCCCAGTCTCCATATGATCTTAGTTGTTTTTATACGCCCGTTTTGAAAAAATGGGACGTATTATGTTATGGGGTCCGCGTCTGTCCGTCCGTCCGTCCGTCCGTAAACTTTTCGTTTCCGGATAACTCCTCCTACAGTTTTCATCCGATCAAGTTGAAACTTGGTAGGTAGTAAGACCATGATGTGTAGATGTGCGTAAAGTTTCGAGAATTAACGTTCGCCAAATATTAACAGAGTTATGCCCCTTTGAAAATTTTGTAAACATTTTCGTTTCCGGATAACTCCTCCTACAGTTTTCATCCGATCAAGCTGAAACTTGGTAGGTAGTAAGACCATGATGTGTAGATGTGCGTAAAGTTTCGAGAATTAACGTTCGCCAAATATTAACAGAGTTATGTCCCTTTGAAATTTTTGTAAACATTTTCGTTTCCGGATAACTCCTCCTACAGTTTTCATCCGATCAAGTTGAAACTTGGTAGGTAGTAAGACCATGATGTGTAGATGTGCGTAAAGTTTCGAGTATTAACGTTCGCCAAATATTAACAGAGTTATGCCCCTTTGAAAATTTTGTAAACATTTTCGTTTCCGGATAACTCCTCCTACAGTTTTCATCCGATCAAGCTGAAACTTGGTAGGTAGTAAGACCATGATGTGTAGATGTGCGTAAAGTTTCGAGAATTAACGTTCGCCAAATATTAACAGAGTTATGTCCCTTTGAAATTTTTGTAAACATTTTCGTTTCCGGATAACTCCTCCTACAGTTACTGCCCCCGCCCATAGGGGCTTGAAGAAATATATGGGCTGCACGATGCTTCCACGCAGAGCTGAATCCGGCCCGCACACTAGTACTGGTAAACAGCTTAGAGGATCTAAGCCTGTCCAGGAACCGCAGTGCGAGGCGGACCGTCCATGCTAATAAACCCTATTGGTTTCATTGGGTGACAGGGCTTGAGATGTCATTCCATCTCAATGTCGGGTAAAAGTCCCACAAAATTGGAAGCAACGTCTCCAAAATGACCTTTACAGTGTTGACGGGGACGTTAAACCTCAAATCAAACAAACAAAATCCTCCTACAGTTTTCATCCGATCAAGCTGAAACTTGGTAGGTGGTAAGACCATGATGTGTAGATGTGCGTAAAGTTTCGAGAATTAACATCCGCCAAATATTAACAGAGTTATGCCCCTTTGAAATTTTTGTAAACATTTTCGTTTCCGGATAACTCCTCCTACAGTTTTCATCCGATCAAGCTGAAACTTGGTAGGTAGTAAGACCATGATGTGTAGATGTGCGTAAAGTTTCGAGAATTAACGTTCGCCAAATATTAACAGAGTTATGTCCCTTTGAAATTTTTGTAAACATTTTCGTTTCCATATAACTCCTCCTACAGTTTTCATCCGATCAAGCTGAAACTTGGTAGGTAGTAAGACCATGATGTGTAGATGTGGGTAAAGTTTCGAGAATTAACATCCTTCAAATATTAAAAGAGTTATGCCCCTTTGAAATTTTTGTAAGTATTTTCATTTCCGGATTACTCCTAGAGTTTTCATCAGATCAAGCTGAAACTTGGTAGGTAGATAAACCTTGATGTATAGATGTTCGTAAAGTTTCGAGTATTAACGTCCGCCAAATATTAACAGTTATATCCCTTTGAAATGTGTTCTAAATTGCTAATCAGATTAATTCTAGTTCTAAGCTGTTTGCTGTGGATGCAGCAATACAGGGAAAAGGAAGAAAGCTCTGTTTGTGATGCCCTAGCTCTGGATTCGCACTGTGCATGCTCTTCTTGCATTTTGCTGTCACCCATTGAAACTTGAAAAATAGTTCCACCATGAATAAGCAATGAATACTGTTTTCAGATTTCAGTCTACCAAATACGAATTTGCCACGGGCGTCTAATGCCCCGCTTGCGGAGCTCTTGTTGATACATAAAACCACACACACACACACACTCACATATATATTTTTGCTTATTAGATCTTATGTTATTAAAGGTATCATAGCAGTAAGATGGACAGCATCGTCTGAGGCATTTGTGACTTCAGCTGTATCTGGTTTATAGTAATATACACCTCATATATCAGTGATTGCCGGCTTGATTTCAGGCTTCTCCAGGCCCTCGGATTACTGGTTTTGAATCAAGATCCCTGTCTCCATATGATCTTAGTTGTTTTTGATACATAAAACCACACACACACACATATATATTTTTGCTTATTAGATCTTATGTTATTATAGGTATCATAGCAGTAAGATGGACAGCATCGTCTGAGGCATTTGTGACTTCAGCAGTTTGAGAACATTTTTCTTACTAATAGGGTGAGTGACTGTATTTGTATGGCTATCAGTTATTAACCCATATGATGCCAATCACCACTATTGTCGCCTGCTTTGTTGTCTACTGGTAACTTTTAAAGTCATTTTTGCAAACAGAGTGGACCCAGATCAGACTGCTCAACTAGAAACAAACGGGCCTCCGTGGCCTAGTGGATAAGAGCGCTGACTCTTAGTCATTAGGTCTCTCACCGCCGTAGGTTCGAGCCTCGCTCGGGCCACGTGTGAGACGCCAAGTTCTGCAACGGAAGGTCAGGTGGTTTTTCTCCGGGTACTCCGGTTTTCGCCCACCTCTGATTAACGATCGGCTCGATATGAGTGAAATAATCTTGAAAGGGCCGTAAAATCCAAACCAAAAAAAAAACAAACTAGAAACAGTCTGATCAGGGACCACACTGTTTGTCTGAATGCAAAAATATATTTGAAAAGTTTTTAAGAAGAATCAGCAGATGATGTAAACTGACCACACTTTTGATAATTTAGTTTTTCTTGGTGTTAAATGGCAATATATATTGTGCATTCAAGTCTAAAGCTGATCCATAATAAACTACACCTAATCTTGTCATAACATTGGCTCATATATATTCTAGGACTTGTGATTTAGTCGCTTGTGCACATTCTGCTGAGTTATTCATACATCTCATGTACTATTTATATAACGGCCCCCACCCATCGGGGCTTGAGGAAATAGATTGGGCTACATGATGCTTCCACACAGAGCTGAAACTGACCTCATGATTAGTACTGGTAAACCACTTAGAGGTTTTAATAGTGGTGTGGGTCCGACCATCCATGTATAAACTAAACCTTATTGGTTTCATTGGGCGTCAAGGATTGAGATGTTCTTTCATCCCAAGGTCAGGTAAAAGTCCCACAAAATTGGAAGCAACGTCTCCAAAATGACCTAAATAGTGTTGACGGGGACGTTAAACCTCAAATTAAACAATGTTGTATAAATGGTGAAACTGAAACATGCATACAATGTATGTCATATTGTTATAACAACATCGAGGCACATTTAGACTCAGATTTCTGATAATTTGTCAAACACATAAATTGTGATGGTGTGAAGGGAATCTCAATTACATGTATCGAAACAATGTAAATTTTGTTCTCTTACATGTAGTTACATGTAAGAGATACAGTGAAGTGCTGGTAGCAAGAGCCCATATTAATGAATAAATGATTTGGCATTCGTCAGTATTTTCGTATAATGCTATTTTCTAAGTTATGTCTTAGTCATTGCAACATCTATAATCATATTTTTAGCTCACCTGACCAAAGGTCATGGTGGGCTTTTGTGACCGTGAGATGGCAGGCGCTGTGGTTCGTCATTTATCATGCGTATAATTTTCTTGTTAGCTCAACTGAACCGAAGGCTGCGGGTGAGCTATTGTGATCACTCACCGTCCGTCGTCCTCCGTCCATCCGTCCGTCCATCCACAATTTCTTCAAACAACATCTCCTAAACCACTGAACAGATTCTGACCAAACTTGGCAGAAATGATCCTTAGGTGGTCCTCTCTCAAAGTTGTTCAAAGAATTCAATTCCATGCAGAACTCTGGTTGCCATGGCAACCAAAAATGGGAAAATAAGAAAAAATCTTTAAAAATCTTCTTCTCTGAAACCAGAAGGCCTAGGTCTTTGATATTTGGTATGAAGCTTCATCTAGTGAACCTCTACCAAGATTGTTCAAATTATAGCCCTGGGGCAAAAAATTTCCCCGTGCCGGGGCCCACTGGTTTTACATAGGCTTATGTAGGGAAAACCTTTAAAAATCTTCTTGTCTGAAACCAGAAAGCCCAGGTCTTAGATATTTGGTATGAAGCTTCATCTAGTAGACCTCAACCAAGATTGTTCAAATTATAGCCCTGGGGCCAAAAACTTGTATGCCCCGGGGCCCACTGGTTTATATAGGCTTTTATAGGAAAAACATATTAAAATCTTCTTGTCTGAAACCAGAAGGCCCAGGTCGTTGATATTTGATATGAAGCTTCATCTAGTGAACCTCTACCAAGATTGTTCAAATGATAGCCCTGGGACCACTACCATGATCATTCAAATCATAGCATGGGGGCCAAAAAATGCCCCCCCCCCCCCCCCCCCACTGGTTTTACATAGACTTATATAGAGAAAACCTTTAAAAATCTTGTCCGAAACCAGAAGGCCCATGCCTTTGATATTCGATGTCAAGCTTCATTCAGTGGACCTCTGCTTAGATTGTTGAAATTATAGACCTGGGTCCAAAAATTGTACCGCCCAGCTAGCTGGGACCTACATATTAATCTCTTAGCTCAGATGAGCGCTATAGGACCATCATGGTCCTCTTGTTAACACTTAGAGGCCACACTTTTGATCCAATTATCACCAAACTTAGTCAGAATCATCACCATCTCGGTCAAGTTCGAATATGGGTCATGCCGGGGCAAAAAGTAAGTCAGTAGGGCAAATCATAGAAAAAACCTTGTTAACACTCTAGAAGCCACAGTTTTAGTCCAATCATCCTCAAACTTGCTCAGAATGATTATCCCGACAATATCTCAGTTAAGTTTGAATATGGGTCATATCAGTCCACTGCAAATCAAGGTCACAAGAGCCAAAACTAAAGGTGACCAAGGGCCATTATGGCCCTCTTGTTCTATGTAATCTACACATTTTTTTTTATATAACATGGTTGTTTAACTAACATGGTTTCTGCTTTTGACTCCATTAATAGTGTTATAAAGGGTTTATGGTGTACTCTTATTACTGTATTCTGTTCTTCTCCAGAATATTGGAAATTGGAATGCTGTCTTTACTCTCGATCACAGAATTTGGTGGCCATATTGTTTGGCAACAGTGACTGAAGGAATAGCACAAAATTACCGACATCTCTCAGCTGAAAAACAAACTGTAATATGATTCAAAAGAAAAATTGGTATGTATTCACTGCATTTATGAAATGTTAGGTTTGCTTTCAATGGGAACACCCTGAGGTACATAACGGTTATTAGTTCATAGAGATGTTTCCCTATTCTTACTGATGTTAGGTCAGAGTTTTGTGCAAGAGGGTTATCAGTAGAATCTGGTTGGGTTTGGCAAACCGTGTGGACCCAGATCAGATGCAGCAGAATGCAGTGTCTAATCAGAGTCTTCACAGTTTGTTTAAAATACTGGTATTTAAGGGTTAAGCCAAACACTATAAAGTATAAGTCTCAGTTCAGGACTGTCAACCAATGAGTGTGTTAATAAGTAACCAGAGACAACAATTTTGTAACGGTTATGGATAAATACCACTTCTACAGCCTTGCTGTAGGAGCAGGCTCTTTTAGCAACGCGGGTAGAGTGGTTGGCTTTTTCACGAAGTTAAGCAACGAAGAGTGCGGTTAGTACCTGGATGGGTGACCGCATTGCTTGACTTTGTGGACCACCCAGTGCACGCTTCAATTTAAAGTAGATTACATTGTTGTGATTGGTATCTTAAGGATTAAATTTGCACCTGTCAATGACATTAAACATTTTTTATACTCTATCAAATTATTTCTTGAAAGGCATATCCTCCTGTTTACTTTTCAATAATTGCAGATTTTAGCCAGGAACATGTACAAGATTTATGGATGAAAACATTGCTATAATGTTACAATAGGTACCTTCTCATAGTGTATATTTATAGCTAAGAACTGATTCCATGTGTCTGTTAATAATGGGCCTCCGTGGCCTAGTGGTTAAAAGCGCTGACTCTTGATCATTAGGTCTCTCACCGCTGTGGTTCAAGCCTCGCTCGGGTCGCTTGTGAGACGCCCAGTTCTGCAACGGAAGGTCAGGTGGTTTTTCTCCGGGTACTCCGGTTTTCGCCCACCTCTAATTAATGATCGGCTCGATATGACTGAAATAATCTTGAAAAGGCCATAAAACCAAAACCCCCCAAAAATGTGTCTGTTAATAGCACAAAGTATTGCAAATTGCTATTCTTCCTTTGCTAATAGTGACGCTTTTCAACCATGGTATAGTCAGATACAGACACCTACATGTATACAAACAGTGTGGACCCAAATTAGATGGCTCTTTATGAGCCATCTCATTTTCAGTCTACATTTCTTGCAATCCTGCTACCCACCTTAAAAGAAAATGTTTTGATAATGGATTTTCCAAAGAAAGTAGTTATATGCAGTTCTTAAAAGATGGACAAGCCCTTGTTCAGGCAAGCTGTTCTGTTTGGTGAAAGATCTTTTTAGCTCACCTGAGCACAAAGTGCTCAAGGTGAGCTATTGTGATTGGTCTCTGTTCGTCGTCCTTGTGTGCATCCGTCTGTCATCGCCTTTTGCTTTAAACGACTTTTTCTGCAAAACTGCTGGATAAATTTTGAAATAATTAATCAGGAATATCCCTTGGGTGACCCTCTACCAAAATTGTTCAAACCGTTTTGCTCGGATGTACAAGATGGCCACCAGACCAAAAAATAGAAAAACCTTTAGTGACACTAATTTTTGGGTGGAGTCCACCTGAACCATGCACCACACCTTCACCTCAGTAAAAGCCTTATACCTTAGGAGTGAGTGAGTGTTTGAGTTTAACGTCCCACCAACAGCTAAGGTCATACGGAGACGGGACCTCGGTTTAAAGACTCATCCGAAAGTCTGGAGAAGCCCGGGATCGATCCTGCGACCCCTGGTTTACAAGGCGAGTAGCGTAACCACTGCACCACGGAGGCTTCTATTATACCTTAGGAACCATTCAGATACACAACACTTAACCATATATATATTCTTGCAAGATGAATTCACTGATAACAAATTGGGTTCTGCAGGGGCCATGCCCCGACCACCACTACTTCATTAAAGGTCTAATATCTCAGAAGAAGAGTCCATATGGGTGCTTATTTTAATATGGTGGTTTGTTTGGGATGCTTTTTAATTTTGCTCCCCCACCAGAGGAGAGTGGGACATATTGTTTTTTGGTGCAGATCCTTTTTTGCTTCGATGTCAGCTTTGGCATTTTAAGCACAATATCTCCTGAACCTATGGATGGATTCTGACCAAACTTGCATAGTTACATCATTAGGATGGGGTGAGAACATTCATAAGGTTATGGAAACCTTGACCTTATTTTCAGGTCACAGGCCCTCCAAAACAGTCATTTGTGGGCCCAAAATGGCTTGTCTACAACACTCATCAAACAGACATGAGGGAGACCTACATGTATGTGATCAAAGATACAACACTCACAAAAACAGAAATTAGGGAGAACACTGTGGTCAAAGATACATATCTCATAAAACAGGCATTAGGGACACTAATGTGATCAAAGATACAAAACACATATGAGCAGACATCAGTGAGACCAATGTGGCCAAAGGATGCAACACTCATAAACACAGGCATTAGGGAGACTAATGTGAGCAAAGATACAACACTCAAATAAACAGGCATTAGGGAGACCAATGTGGTCATAGATACAAGGCTCATGAAAACAGGCATTAGGGAGACCAATGTGGCCAAAGGTACAACACACATAAAACTGAAACTAGTGAGACCAATGTTATCAAAGATACAACAATCGTAAGACGAGACATTAGGGAGACCAATGTGATGAAAGATACATAGACATAAGAATGGGCATTAGTGAGATCAAGACATGCATTTGGGAGACCAATGTGGTCAAAGATAAAACACACATAAAAGAACTGAAACTAGTCAGACCAGTGTGATCAAAGATACATTAATCATAAGACATTAGGGTCACCAAACTGATTAAAGATACAAACACATAGGAACAGATATTATTGAGACCAATGTGGTCAAAGATACAACACTCATAAAAATCAGGCATTAGTGAGACCAATGTGGTCAAAGATACAACACTCATAAAAACAGAAATTAGGGAGACCAATGTGATCAAAGATACAACTGTCACGAAAACTGACATTAATTTGTGAGACCTATGTGATCAAAGATACAACACACGTAAAACAGACATTAGGGATACAAGTGTAATCAAAGATACAAAATAAATAACCACAGACATTAGGGAGACCAATGTGATCAAATATACAAAACACATAAAAATCATACATAAGAGAGATTTTTGTGGTCAAAGATACAACTGTTATAAAACAGACATTAGGGAGACCATTGTGATCAAAGGTACAACACTCATAAAACAGACATTAGGGAGACCAATGTGATCAAAGATACAACTGTCATGAGCCGGCCTCAGTAGGTCAGTCGAATGAGCATCTTACTGGTGATCAGGAGGTCGGCAACATTTTTTCGTGGTTTTGTTTGTTTGAGTTGAGGCTTTACGTCCCCTTCAACACAAGTAAGGTCATTTTTGGGACGTTGCTTCCGATTTTGTTGTACTTTTACCCGACATTGAGAAAAAAATGACATCTCAAGCTCTACTGCCCATAGAAACCGTTAGCGTTTAAGGAGTGGTCGGTCTAGCATCATTTTTCCTGGGGACGCTATGACCTAAGCTGTTTACCAGTACTCAAGTTCGGTCAATTTCAGCTCTGTACGGAAGCACTATACTGCCCAATCTATTTCTCATGGCCCCGAAAGGCGGGGGCACTATTTTTCTTGGAGATCCTGAAATAATATCTACAGTCATTCTCTTCCTTCAAGAAGGGCAGTTGTCAGTTTCTGGCGAAAGTATGCGCACTGTTTTGGTTAACCGCTTACATATAAGCCTGACCAGGAATATGGTTGTTAGGTAAACGGATCAGCTAAAAGATGACCTAAAATAGTGTTGACTGGGCCTTTAAACTCCAATACAAACAAACAACTGTCATGAAAACAATATTAATGAGACCAATGTGATCAAAGATACAACACATCTTAAACACACATAAGGAAGACCAGTGTGATCATAAAAAAAGGCTAATATTAGGGGGACCAATGTGGTCAAAAATACAACACTCATAAAAACAGGCATTAGGGAGACCAATGTGATCAAAGTTACAAAACATAAAAAAAAACAGAAAATAGTGAGGCTGATGTCAAAGATACAACACTCATAAAAACAGACTAATATTAGGGAGACCAATGTGGTCAAAGATACACACGCATAAAAACATGCATTAGGGAGATCAATGTGGTCAAAGATACAACTGTCATGAGCCGGCCTCAGTCGAATGCCCGTCTTACTGGTGATCAGGAGGTCAGCAACATTCTTACGTGGATCTGTTTGTTTGAGTTGAGGTTTTACGGCCCCATCAACACTATTAAGGTCATTTTGGAGACATTGCTTCCTATTTTATTGGACTTTTACCTGACATTCAGATAAAATGAGATCTCAAGCCCTACTGCCCATTAAAACTGGTTTAAGGAGCGTTCGGACTTACATAACTTTTCCTGGGCAGGCTATGACCTAAGCTGTTTGCCTGTACTCAAGTTCAGTTGGTTTCAGCTCTGCACGGTAGCACCATACAGCCCAATCTATTTCTCAGGGCCCCGATAGGCAGGGGCACTATCTTTTGTGGAGATGATGAAATCTTTTCTACAGTCATTCCCTCCCTTCAAGAAAGGCAGTTGTCAGTTTCTGGCGAAAGAATGCACACTGTTCTGGTTAACCGCTTACATATAATAAGTCTGTCCAGGAAAAGTGTTGATAGGTAAACAGATAGGCTCAAAATGACCTAAAATAGAGTTGACTGGGCCGTTAAACTCCAATACAAACAACTGTCATGAAAACAGACTTTAGTGAGACCAATGTGATCAAAGATACAATACACCTTTAACACACATTAGGGAGACCAGTGTGATGGAAGATACAACACAAATATATATGCATTATGGAGACCAATGTGATCAAATATACAAAACGCATAAAAATGTGCATTAGGGAGACCAATGTGGTCTAAGTTACAAAACATACAATACAGAAACTAGTGGGACCAATGTGGTCAAAGATACAACACTCATAAAAACAGGCTAATATTAGGGAGACCAATGTGTTCAAAGTTACAACACTCATCAAAAAAAGGCATAAGGGAGACCAATGTGGATGAAGTTACAAAACATAAAAAAACAGAAACTAGCGAGACCGATGTGGTCAAAGATACAACACTCATAAAAACAGGCTAACATTTGGGAGACCAATGTGGTCAAAGATACAACACACTTAAAATAACATGCATTAGGGAGACAAATGTGGTCAAAGATACAACACTCATAAAAAAAAACATACACTATGGAGACCAGTGTGATCGAAGATGCAACACTCGTAAAAACAGGCATTAAGGAGATCAGTGTGATCAAAGACACAACTGCCATGAGCTGGCCCCAGTAGCTCAGTCGAATGCGCGTCTGACTGGCTATCAGGTGGGCAACATTCTTTGGTGGATTTGTTTGTTTTAAGGTTATTTTGGAGACATTGCTTCCAATTTTTTAGGACTTTTACCGAACATTGAGCTAAAATGACATCTCAAGCCCTAGCACCCATAGAAACAGGGTTTTAAGGAGCAGTCCGACTTGCATCACTTTTCCTGGGCAGGCTATGACCTAAGCTGTTTACCAGTACGCAAGTTTGGTCAATTTCAGCTCTGCACAGAAGCACAATACAGCCCAATCTGTTTCTCAAGGCCACGATAGGAGGGGGCACTATCTTTCATGGAGATCATGAAATCCTTTCTACAGTCATTCTCTCACTACAAGAAGGGCAGTTGTCAGTTTCTGGTGAAAGAATGTGAACTGTTCTGATTAACCGCTTATATGTAAGCCTGCCCAGGAAAAGTGTTGATAGGTAAACTTATCGGCTTAAAAATGACCTAAAATAGAGTTAACTGGGCTGTTAAACTCCAATGCAAACAAACAACTGTCCTGAAAACAGACATTTGTGAGACCAATGTGATCAAAGATACAACACACCTCAAACACACATTAGGGAGACCAGTGTGATAGAAGATTCAACACAAATATTTATGCATTAGGGAGACCAATGTGATCAAATATACAAAAGACATAAAAACATGCATTAGGGAGACCAATTCAGTCAAAGTTTCAAAACATAAAAAACAGATACTAGTGATAAAGATGTGGTCAAAGATACAGCACTCATAAAATAGGCTAATATTAGGGAGATCAATGTGGTCAAAGATACAACACTCATAAAACAGGCATTTGGGAGACCAATATGATCAAAGAAACAACACATAAAAACAGACATTATGGAAACCAATGTGGACAAAGATACAACACTCATAAAATGCATCAGGGAGACCTATGTGACAAAAGATACAAATGTCATGAGCCGGCCTCAGTAGCTAAGAAGAATGCGCGTCTGACTGGTGATCAGAGTGTCTGCAACATTCTTTTGTGGATTTGTTTGTTTGAGTTGAGGTTTTACGTCCTCTTCAACACTATTAAGGTCATTTTGGATACATTGCTTCCTATTTTGTGGAACTTTTACCCGACATTGAGATAAAATGACACCTCAAGCCCTACCATCCATAGAAATGTTAGGGTTTAAGGAGCGGTCTAACTCACATCACTTTTTCTGGTCAGGCTATGACCTAAGCTGTTTACCAGTGCTCAAATTCCGTCAGTTTCAGCTGTACACGGAAGCACCATAAAGCCCATTCTATTTCTCAAGGCCCAATAGGCATCTGCACTTTCTTTCGTGGAGATCATGTAATCTTTCCTACAGTCATTCTGTCCCTTCAAGAAGGGCAATTGTCAGTTACTGGCTAAAGAACATGCACTGTTCTGGTTAACTGGTTACATATAAGCCTGCCATGGAAAAGTGTTGGTAGGTAAAAGGATCGGGTCAAAAATGACCTAAAGTAGTGTTGACTGGGCCATTAAACTTCAGTACAAACAAACAAACAACTGTCATGAAAACAGACATTAGTGAGACCAGTGTGATCAAAGAAAGGAAACACCTTAAACACACATTAGGGAGACCAATGTGATCAAATATACAAAACAAATATATATGCATTAGGGAGACCAATGTGATCAAATATACAAAACACATAAAAATATGCATTAGGGAGACCAATTCGGTCAAAGTTACAAAACATAAAAACAGAAACTATTGAGACTGATGTGGTCAAAGATACAACACTCATAAAACAGGCTAATATTAGGGAGACCAATGTGTTCAAAGATACAACACTCATAAAAACATGCTAATATTAGGGAGACCAATGTGTTCAAAGAAACACACTCATAAAAACAGACATTATGGAGACCAGTGTGATCAAAGATAGAACACACCTTAAACACACATTAGGGAGACCAATGTGATCAAATATACAAAAAAAAATATATATATGCATTAGGGAAACCAATGTGATCAAATATACAAAACACATAAAAATATGCACTAGGGAGACCAATTCGGTCATTGTTACAAAACATAGAAACAGAAACTAGTGAGACTGATGTGGTCAAAGATACAACACTCATAAAACAGGCTAATATTAGGGAGACCAATGTGTTCAAAGATACAACACTCATAAAAACATGCTAATATTAGGGAGACCAATGTGTTCAAAGATACAACATTCATAAAAAGAGACATTATGGAGACCAGTGTGATCAAAGATACAACACTCATAAAATTAGGCATTAGGGAGACCAATGTGATCAAAGATACAACTCTCATGATCCTGCCTCAGTAGCTCGGTCAAATGCGTGTCTTACTGGTGAACAGGAGGTTGGCAACATTCTTTCGTGGATTTGTTTGTTTTGTTTGTAAACGTCTCCAAAATGACCTTTATGGTGTTGATGGGGACGTTAAACCTCAAAACAAACAAAATTGTTTGTTTGAATTGAGGTTTTACATCCCCTTCAACACTATTAAGGTCATTTTGAAGACATTGCTTCCCATTTTGCTGGACTTTTACCTGACATTTAGATGAAATGACATCTCAAGCCCTACCGCCCATAGAAACTGTTAGGGTTTAAGGAGCGGTCGGACTGGCATCTCTTTTCCTGGGCAGGCTATGACCTAAGCTGTTTACCAGTCCACAAGTTGGGTCAGTTTCTGGTCTGCACAGAAGCACCATACAGCCCAATCTATTTCTCATGGCCCCGATAGGCGGGGGCACTATCTTACGTGGAGATCATCGAATCTTTTCTGCAGTCATTCTGTCCCTTCAAGAAGGGAAGTTGTCAGTTTCTGGCGAAAGAATGTGCACTGTTCTGGTTAACTGCTTACATATAAGCCTGCCCAGGAAAAGTGTTGCTACGTAAACTGATCAGCTCAAAAATGACCTAAAATTGTGTTGACTCCAATACAAACAAACAAACAAGCCGTCATGAAAACAGACATTAGTGGGACCAGTGTGATCAAAGAAAGAACACACATTATGGAGACCATTGTGATAGAAGATACAAACAAATATATATGCATTAGGAAATCCAAGTGTTCAAATATACAAAACACATAAAAACATGCATTAGGGAGACCAATGTGGTCAAAGTTTCAAAAAAACATAAACAACAGAAACTAGTGGGAAAGATGTGGTCAAAGATGCAAAACACATAAAAACAGGCTAATATTAGGGAGACAAATGTGGTCAAAGATACAACACTCATAAAAACGGAAATTTATTGAGACCAGAGCGATCAAAGATACAACACTCGTAAAAACAGCTATAAGGGAGACCAATGTGATAAAAGATACAACTGTCATGAGCCAGCCTCGGTAGCTCAGTCGGATGCGCGTCTGATTGGTGATCAGGAGGTCTGCAACATCCTTTCATGGTTTTGTTTTGTTTTAATTGAGGTTTTATGTCCCTGTCAACACTATTAAGGTCATTTTGGAGACATTGCTTCCCATTTTGTGGGGATTTTACCCGACTTTGAGATAAAATGACATCTAAAGCCCAACAGCCCTAAGAAACTGTTAGGTTTAAGGAGCCACCCACTCGCATCATTTTTTTGGGCAATCTCAGATTTAAGCTGTTTACCAGTACTTAAGTTTGGTGGATTTCAGCATGCATGGAAGCACCATGTAGCCCAATCTATTTTTCAAGGCCTGGACAGCGGGTGTGCTATCTTTCATGGAGATTGATCATGAAATCTTTTCTACAGTCATTCTATCCCTTCAACTGATTCAAGAAGGACAGTTGTCAGTTTCTGGTGAAAGAATGTGCACTGTACTTGTTATCAGCTTACATATAAGCCTGCCCAGGAAAAATGTTGATAGTTAAACTGACCGGCTCAAAAGTGACCTAAAATAGAGTTAACTGGGCCATTAAACTCAAATGCAAACAAACAACTGTCATGAAAACAGACATTTGTGAGACTAATGTGATCAAAGATACAACACACCTTAAACACACATTGGGGAGACATCGAAGATACTACACAATCGAAGATACGACACAAATATATATGCATTAGGCAGACCAATGTGATCAAATATACGAAACACATAAAAACATGCATTAGGGAGACCACTGTGGTCAAAGTTACAAAACATAAAAAAAACCAGAAACTAGTGAGAAAGATGTGGTCAAAGATACAGCACTCATAAAAACAGGCTAATATTATGGAGACCAATGTGGTCAAAGATACAACACTCATAAAAACAGGCATTTGGGAGACCAATATGATCAAAGCTACAACACTTATAATAATGTGCCAGCCTCTGTAGCTCAGTCGAATGCGCGTCTGACTGGTGATCAGGAGGTCGGCAACATTTTTTTTGGATTTGTTTGTTTGACTTTAGGTTTTAGGTCCCCTTCAATACTTTTAAGGTCATTTTGGATACATTGCTTTCCATTTTGTGGGACTTTTACCCGACATTGCGATAAAATGACATCTCAAGCCCTAACACCCATATAAATGTTAGATTTTGTGGAGCGGTCGGATTTGCAACACATTTCCTGGTCAGGCTATGACCTAAGCTGTTTACCAGTACTCAATTTCCATCAGTTTCAGCTGTACACGGAAACACCATACAGCCCAGTCTATTTCTCAAGGCCCGATAGGCATGGGCACTATCTTTCGAGGAGATCATGAAATCTTTTCTACAGTCATTCTGTCCCTTCAAGAAGGGCAGTTGTCATTTTCTGGCGAAAGAGCATGCACTGTTCTGGTTAACTGGTTACATATAAGCCTGCCATGGAAAAGTGTTGATAGGTAAAAGGATCAGGACAAAAATGACCTAAAATAGTGTTGACTGGGCCATTAATCTCCAATACAAACAAACAACTGTCATGAAAACAGACATTAGTGAGACCAATGTGATCAAAGATAGAACACACCTTAAACACACATTAGGGAGACCAGTGTGATCGAAGATACAACACAAATATTTTTGCATGAGGGAGACCAATGTTATCAAATATACAAAACACATAAAAACATGCATTAGGGAGACCAATTCGGTCAAAGTGACAAAACATAAAAAACAGAAACTGGTGAGACCGATGTGGTCAAAGATACAACACTCATAAAACAAGCTAATATTAGGGAGACCAATGTGTTCAAAGATACAACACTCATAAAAACAGGCTAATATTAGGGAGACCAATGTGTTCAAAGATACAACACTCCTAAAACAGACATTATGGAGACCAGTATGATCAAAGATACAACACTCACAAAAACAGGCATTAGGCAGACTAATGCAGGGTTTTCCCTGGCACACAAATTTCTGCATTTTGCCGCATTTTCAATGCAAATGTCCTGCATTTTGCTTCGAAGTGTGCCCCAATGGGCGCAATCCGATGCTTCTGAGTGCGATTCGGTTCAGTTCCAAATTCGCTTAATAGACGCACCTTGCAATCGTCTGAGCGATACTGATCAATTTATATGGTTCCCAACTCATAACTTTGCCGGTTGCGATACTGGTTGTGTGCAAGGCACCAATATTTGTTGACAGAAAATGGCTGCCCAAAAACAATTAACATCATGTTTATTGTATTTTTTCAAGTCAGCAACACATCAGGTATAAAGAACATGTATAATTCAAGTGAGACAGGATAGTCCAAAGCAATACAAACAAAGGGACCATTATCAACATGGCAGTCTGACACATTTTTGTCTTTGTAGCTTGTAAGGAAACAATTGTGATTAACAGTGAATCCTTATCAAATTTTAAGGCTCTCTCTAGCTGCTATCTGTGTCATGTTGTGTATAATCAGGTTGGTTTTGCATTGGCTCATCAACAACATGGAATTAAAAATGGAATTGGAACATTCCAAGCAACATTTAATAAACAGTTTACATCAAAAAAGGAGAAGGAATAAAAATTTCTGACATGTCCCCCAAAATTTTCATGTGTCCCCTAAAATGAAATCAAATAAAAAGTTTGAGGGAAAACCCAGGCCAATGTGATCAAAGATACAACTCTCATGAGCCGGCCTCAGTAGCTCGGTCAAATGCGCGTCTGACTGGAGGTCGGCAACATTCTTTCTTGGATTTGTTTGTTTTGTTTGTAAACGTCTCCAAAATGACTTTACAGTGTTGACGGGAATGTTAAACCGCATAACAAATTGTCTTGTTTGTTTGAGTTGAGGTTTTACATCCCCTTCAACACTATTAAGGTCATTTGAAGACATTGCTTCCCATTTTATGGGACTTTTACCAGACATTGTGATGAAATGACATCTCAAGCCCTACCACCCATAGAAACCATTAGGGTTTAAGGAGGGATTGGACTGTCAACTCTTTTCCTGAGCAGGCTATGACCTAAGCTGTTTACCAGTACTCAAGTTGGGTCAGTTTCAGCTCTTCACGGAAGCACCATACAGCCCAATCTATTTCTCATGGCCCCGATAGGCGGGAGCACTATCTTTTGTGGAGAACTTTTCTGCAGTCATTCTGTCCCTTCAAGAGGGACAGTTTATTGGAGTTTCTGGCGAAAGAATGTGCACCGTTCTGGTTAACTGCTTACATATAAGCCTGCCCAGGAAAAGTGTTGATAGGTAAACTGATAGGCTCAAAAATGACCTAAAATAGTGTTGACTGGGCCGTTAAACTTCAATACAAACAAACAAACAAACTGTCATGAAAACAGACATTAGTGAGTCAAGAAGGGCAGTTGTCAGTTTCTGGTGAAAGAATGTGCACTGTAGTTGTTAACAGCTTACGTATAAGCCTGCCTAGGAAAAATGTTGATAGGTAAACTGACCTGCTCAAAAATGACCTTAAATAGAGTTAACTGGGCCATTAAACTCAAATGCAAACAAACAACTGTCTTGAAAACAGACTTTGGTGAGACCAGTGTGATCAAAGATAGAACACACCTTAAACACACATTAGGGAGACCATTGTGATCAAAGATACAAAACAAATATATATGCATTAGGGTGACCAATGTGATCAAATATACAAAACACATAAAAACATGCATTAGGGAGACCAATGTGGCCAAAGTTACAAAACATAAAAAAAAACAGAAACTAGTGAGAAAGATGTGGTCAATGATGCAACACGCATAAAAACAGGCTTATATTAGGGAGACAAATGTGGTCAAAGATTCAACACTCATGAAAACAGACATTATGGAGACCAGTGTGATCGAAGATACAACAATCGTAAAAACAGCCATTAGGGAGACCAATGTGATAAAAGATTCATCTGTCATGAGCCAGCCTTGGTAGCTCAGTGATAAGTGATCAGGAGGTCTGCAACATCCTTTTGTGGTTTTGTTTTGTTTGAGTTGAGGGTTAATGTCCCTGTCAACATTATTAAGGTCATTTTTGAGGCATTGCTTCCCATTTTGTCGGTTTTTTACCCGACTTTGAGATGAAATGAAATCTCAAGCCCTACCGCCCTAAGAAACTGTTAGGGTTTAAGGAGCCACCCACTCGCATCACTTTTTTGGGACAGCAGGGTTCAACATTAACTTTTTAAATAACCAGTCAAAGTGGTCCTCTAACTCTTGGGATGCACTGGACCTGATCTAAGTTCAATTCAACCGAGGAAATGATAAAAATCATACTAAAGTGATATGCTAGTTCTACAGTTCTGCAGTCATCAGATTATTTCTATTATTATTTATTTAGATAGTAAAACTCGAGCAACAAACTGTAAACAAACATTTTAAGGTAAATGGGTTCGAAATATGGATTTTGATAAATGTGGCAGCGGATTTTCAACCTGACCATTCAGACCAGTTAGCCACTGACCTTACTAGACCTGAACAGCTTTTCACTAGACAATGTCCATCAGTCCTGGGTTAATGTCGAACCCTGGGCAGGCTTAGATTTAAGCTGTTTACCAATACTTGAGTTCGGTGGATTTCAGCATGCATGGAAGCACCATGCAGCACACTCTATTTCTCAAGTGTGTGTGTGTGTGTGAATTCGGGTTTAACGTCGCTTTCAACAATTTTTCAGTCATATCACGACGGTGTCTGGTTGCGACAGGGAGCTCAATGCTCACGTTTATAGTGCTGCCTCACTGAAGTATCATGTCCCAGACACATTACATGATACCACACCCAGTCACATTATCCTGACACTGGATCGACCAGTCCTAGCTCTACCCCGTAAATCTGAGTGCCAAACGAGGAGCAGCTAGTACCATTTTTAACGACTTTGGTATGTCGCGGCCCGGGATCGAACCCGAGACCTCCCGTTCCCCGGAGCGGACACTCTACCAACTGAGCTATCGGGGCCGGTCTCTATTTCTCAAGACCCCGATAGCCAGGTGTGGTATCTTTCATGGCGATTGATCATGAAATCTTTTCTACAGTCATTCTATCCCTTCAACTGAGTCAAGAAGGGCATTTGTCAGTGTCTGGCGAAAGAATGAGACCAATGTGATCAAAGATACAAGTTACAGCACACAAACACACATTAGGGAGACCAGTGTGATAGAAAATACAACACAAATATATATGCATTAGGGGGACCAATGTGATCAAATATACAGAACACATAAAAACATCCATTAGGGAGACCGAAGTTGTCAAAGTTACAACGCAAAAAAAAAAAAACAAAACAGAAACTGGTGAGGCAGATGTGGTCAAAGATACAACACTCATAAAATAGAAGTGGAGGCAATGAACAGGAATGGAAAAATTAACCCACAGCTCCCATCAGAGACTCCTAAGGGAAAGATACACAAACATGAAACAACAGACCCTTGATGCAAACATCAATTGGGGAAAGTCAAAAGGACATTTCATTTTCCACAAAATGGCCAATTTGCAAAACAAAATAATAAAAGCAACACAAACACCCAAAGACAAACCATAACAAAAATAAACCGCGACAGAAGAACCGCCTTGGAACGGTCAGCAAAACAAATTCCACTGGGGACATAAATCGGTTTTACGTGGCCACAATCCTTGCCCTTATTTCCGTCGTGATTTAGACAAATAATTTGTTCAGTCTGCATGAAGGCCTCCTAACTCATCAATGCAACATCTCCGTAAACAAGGACTTGACAGCAAGAAAGCACTGAAATGCTTGAGCAAAACAACACCAACAGTTAGACTCTGATGTCCCGACCAGAGACAGATCATCAGGCACCAACCAACATTACATTGAATTAGATCTTTCTAATTCTCAGTAAGCCTTTTTACTTAAATGACATCTCAAGCCCTACCACCCATAGAAACTGTAAGGATTTAAGGAGCGGTCCGACTTGCATCACTTTTCCTTGGCAGGCTATGACCTACGCTGTTTACCAGTACTCAAGTTTGGTCCGATCTATTTCTCAAAGCCCCGATAAGCGGGGGCACTATCTTCCGTGGAGATCATGAAATCTTTTCTACAGTCATTCTCTTCCTTCAAGAAGGGCAGTCGTCAGTTTCTGGCGAAAGAATGTGCACTGTTCTGGTTAACCGCTTACATATAAGCCTACCCAGGAAAAGTTTTGATAGGTAAACTGATCGGCTCAAAAATGACCTAAAATAGTGTTGACTGGGCTGTACAAACAACTCTCTTGAAAACAGTCATTAGTGAGACCAATGTGATCGAAGATACAACACACCTTAAACACACATTAAGGAGACCAGTGTGATCAAAGATACAACACAAATATATATGCATTATGGAGACCAATGTGATCAAATATACAAAACACATAAAAAACATGCATTAGGTAGACCAATGTGATCAAAGTTACAAAACATAAAAAACAGAAACTAGTGAGACCGATGTGGTCAAAGATACACCACTCATAAAAACAGGCTAATATTAGGGAGACCAGTGTGGTCAAAGATACAACACTTATAAAAATAGGCATTGGGGACACCAACGTGACAGAAGAACCGCCTTGGAAAGGTCAGCAAAACGAATTCCACTAGGGGGCTTAAATCGATTTTACATGGCCACAATCCTCATCCTTATTTTGTCATGATTTAGACAAATAATTTTTTTCAGTCTCCATTAAGGCCTCCTAACCCATCAATGCAACATCTCTGTGAACAAGGACTTGACAGCAAGAAAGCACTGAAATGCTGGAGCAAAAGAACACCAACAGTTAGACTCTGATAGGCCTGACCAGAGACAGAGCATCAGTCACCAACCAGCATTTCATTGAATTAGATCTCTCTTATTCAAAGTAAGCCTTTACTCTGGAACCGTCATAGAATCTGAGGCCTGACCCACCGGGGTGCAATTAAAGAGGGAAGCAAAGTTGTGAACCATGATTTGGTTAACCACCATGCATGCAGTCTGTCGTATAATATTTATGTTGTACCAAATCTTTTTATATTGAAGAACGATTTTACAAAATTGGGTACTGAAGTCATTGCGGTTATATATTTTTCTGAATTTATATACTAAGTCACCAAAAAATTCGGGTTCCAATAGACTTTGTTGCAGAAGAGATTTAAGTCCAATATTGAATTTTGAAATTAAATCACAATGAGGTCTATAAAATTTTGAAAAGACTTTGCATAGTTATGGTACCAGATAACCCTGATTAAGAAGTTTATTATGAGTGTTGTAGTCAGTTACATGACTACACACTCTGCCAAATGGAATTAATTGCGAAATATAAACACCATAGGATGGCGCACAAGGAACATCCTTATCCAAAAAAGGAAAATTTACAATCTCAAAATCATAATCATTGCATTTATCATAAATTTTGCAAGAAACAAACCTATCTACAATAGATAGCTGTCAATCAAAAACGGGGCCTCGGTATCAGAAGAATTTGCTTTATTTAATTGAAGTTCGTTCTGGGGGTAAATTTGACTGATCAATCCATCAAAATAGTTATTGTCAATATTTAATAAATCATCCAAATATCTAGAAGTCGAGCTAAAAGCTTCAATGATTTTAGACTGGTTTTCAGCAGAAAGGGACATCATTAAGTCTCTCTCATAACACTAAAAATACAGATCAGCCACAAGGGGTGCGCAATTAGTACCCATTGGAATACCCACAGCTTGTCTAAATAACTTAGTACCGAATCTTATATAAATATTGTCAAGTAGAAAGGTGAGAGCTTCACACACTTAAAGTATAATTTTATGCCTTCAGAAGTGAAAAAAGAATTTCTTACATTATATGCAAGATAGAGGGAGTCTTCCCTATGAAATGTCTTTGTTTGTTTTGAGGTTTAACGTCCCCGCTTAAAGTATAATTTTATGCCTTCAGAAGTGAAAAAAGAATTTCTTACATTATATGCAAGATAGAGGGAGTCTTCCCTATGAAATGTCTTTGTTTGTTTTGAGGTTTAACGTCCCCGCCAACACTATTTTAGTCATTTTGGAGACGTTGCTTCCAATTTTGTGGGACTTTTACCCGACATTGAGATGAAATGACATCTAAATCCCTGCCTCCCAATGAAACCAATAGGGTTTATAAGGATGGACGGGCCGACTCGCAGCAGTTTTCCTGGGCAGGCTTAGACCTTCTAAGCTGATTACCAGTCCTAATGTGCGGTCGGTATCAGCTCTGCGTGGAAGCATCGTGCAGCCCAATCTATTTCTCAAAGCCCCGATAGGCGGGGGCGGGCTATGAAATGTCCATTCAGTTAAATTATTATGTCTCCCCCGAAAAATTTTTTTTCGGAGAGACATATTGTTTTTCCCCCGGGCGTCTGTCTGTCCGTCTGTCCGTCTGTCTGTCTGTCCGTCTGTCCGTCTGTCACACTTTCGTGTCCGCTCTGTAACTTGAAAACCGTTAGAGCTATCGTCACGAAACTTCGTATAAATATTAATCAGCATTAGACGACGTGCAGTGCGCAAGAACCATAACTCTCGCATTTATACTTTTTGAATTATCTCCCTTGGAAGTTTGTTGGTATGTATATATGTATGGGCAAATCGTGTCCGGTCAATATCTTTCTTATTTTTTGATGGATTTTAAAATTACTCGGCAGAAATATTAACAACCATAAGACGATGTGTGGTGCGCATGAGGCAGGTCGGTACCTCAAAGGTCAAGGTCATACTTAGAGGTCAAAGGTCAAAAAAGGGGCCTTTTTTTTCGTATTTGGTCAATAACTTTCTTATTTTGAGATGGATTTTAAAATTACTTGGCATAATTATTAACAACCATAAGACGATGTGTGGTGCGCATGAGGCAGGTCGGTACCTCAAAGGTCAAGGTCATACTTAGAGGTCAAGGGTCAAAAAAGGGGCCTTTTTTTCGAATTTGGTCAATAACTTTCTAATTTTGAGATGGATTTTAAAATTACTTGGCATAATTATTAACAATCCTGAGACGATGTGTGGTGCACATGAGGCAGGTCCGTACCTCAAAGGTCAAGGTCATACTTAGAGGTCAAAGGTCAGAAAGTGGGCCTTTTTTTCGTATTTGGTCAATAGCTTTCTTATTTTGAGATGGATTTTGAAATCACATGGCAGAAATGTGAACCAATATAAGGTGATGTGTTGGGTGCATGACCCAGGTTGGTACCTCAAAGGTCAAGGTCATACTAAGAGGTCAAAGGTAAAAAAAGGGGCCTTTTTTCGGGTTTTGTCAATAACTTGCCTATTTTTATGCCCCCGCCATTCGAAGAATGGTGGAAAGGGCATATAGCGTTGCCCCTGTCCGTCCGTCCGTCCGTGCGTCCGTGTGTCCGTGTGTCCGTGCGTCCGTGTGTCCGTGCGTCCGTGCGTCCGAAACCTAAACGCAGTCAATAACTTCCTTATTTCTTGATGGATTTTAAAATTACTCGGCAGAAATGTTAACCATCATGAGACGACGTGTCACGTGCAAAACCCAGGTCCGTACCTCCAAGGTCAAGGTCATACTTAGAGGTTAAAGGTAAAAAAACGGGTCCGAAACTTAAACGCAGCCAATAACTTTCTTATTTCTGGATGGATTTTGAAATTACTTTGTAGAAATGTTAACCATCATGAGACGATGTGTCATGTGCAAAATCCAGGTTGGTACCTCCAAGGCCAAGGTCATACTTAGAGGTCAAAGGCCAAAAAAAGGGTCCGAAACTTAAACGCAGTCAATAACTTACTTATTTCTGGATGGATTTTGAAATTAATTTGAGGAAGTGTTGACCATCATGAGACGATGTGTCACGTGCAAACCCAGATCCGTACCTCCAAGGTCAAGGTCATACTTAGAGGTCAAAGGTACAAAAAAAGGGTCCGAAACTTAAACACAGTCAATAACTTACTTATTTCTAGATGGATTTTAAAATTACTTTGAAGAAATATTAACCATCATGAGACGATGTGTCACGTGCAAACCCAGATCCATACCTCCAAGGTCAAGGTCATACTTAGAGGTCCAAGGTAAAAAAAATGGTCGGTCAATAACTTTCTTATCTCTGGATGGATTTTGAAATTATTTGGGGGAAATGTTGGCCATCATGAGACAATCTGCCTCACACAAAACCAAGGTCCTTACCTCCAAGGTCAAGGTCATACTTAGAGGTCAAACGTGAAAAAAGGGTCCAAAACTTAAACACGGTCAATAACTTTCTATTGATGAATACGAACAGACATATTTTCAGGCGGGGGCATCCGTGTCCTATGGACGCATTTCTAGTTAAATAGAATTTGAAGTTACTTGGCAAACATGTTAACTATCATGGGACAATGTGTTGCATGCATGATTCAGTTTGGTACCTAAAATGTCAAGGTCATACATAGAGGTCAAAGGTAAAAAAGGGGCCTTTTTTCGTGTTTGGTCAATAACTTTCTTATTTTTAGATGGATTTTGAAATTGCTAGGCAGAAATGTTAACCACCATGAGATGATGTGTTGCACACATGACCCAGTTTAATACCTGAAAGGTCAAGGTCATACATAGAGGTTAAAGGTAAAAAAAAGGCCTTTTTTGTGTTCTGTCAATAACTTTCTTATTATGCCCCCAACTTTGAAAAAGTTTGAGGGGCATATTGGTTCTGGTTCCTTCGTCCGTTCTCCGTCCATTACGCTTTTGATGCATAGCATAACTAAAGAACCGTGTATGCTAGGGTTTTGAAATTTCATATATGGATTCCTCATGGAAAATTAGCTGACGCATATTTTTCTTCTCGTCCGGATTATGCCCCCTTCAAGAGTTATTGCCCTTTGAATTTTTTTTTTTTTTTAATAAAATCTTGTCAGCAAGATATCTCAAAAACTATTAGAGCTAGAGCCTTGAAAGTTGGTGATTATATTGATGGTGATGAGTAGATGAACTGATTAACTTTTGACAAAATTCCGAAAAATACTTTGTGAGTTATGGCCCTTTGTCATTTTGGTAATTTGTGCTCATTGTAATGTATGCTAAAAGTGATGCATAGCATAACTTTAGAACCATGTATGCTAGGGTTTTGAAATTTCATATATGGTTTCCTGATGGAAAATTAGCTGACGCGTATTTTTTTTTCTCGTCCGGAATATTCCCCTTTCAAGAGTTATTGCCCTTTGAAATTTTTTTAATAAAATCTTGTCAGCAAGATATCTCAAAAACTATTGGAGCTAGAGCCTTTAAAGTTGGTGAATAGATTGTTGGTGATGAGTAGATGAACTGATTAACTTATGACAAAATTCCGAAAAATACTTTGTGAGTTATGGCCCTTTGTCATTTTGGTAATTTGTGCCCATTGTAATGTATGCTAAAAGTGATGCATAGCATAACTTTAGAACGGTGTATGCTATAATTTTGAAATTTCATATATGCATTTCTGATGGAAAATAAGCTGACGCGTATTTTTTTTCTCGTCAGGATTATGCCCCTTTCAAGAGTTATTGCCCTTTGAAATTTTTTTAATAAAATCTTGTCAGCAAGATATCTCAAAAACTATTGGAGCTAGAGGCTTGAAAGTTGGTGAATATATTGGTGGTGATGAGTAGATGAACTGATTAACTTGTGACAAAATTCCAAAAAATACTTTGTGAGTTATGGCCCTTTGTCATTTGGTAATTTGTGCCCATTGTAATGTATGCTAAAAGTGATGCATAGCATAACTTAAGAACCGTGTATGCTAGGGTTTTGAAATTTCATATATGGGTTCCTCATGAAAAATTAGCTGACGCATATTTTTTTTCTCGTCCGGATTATGCCCCTTTCAAGAGTTATTGCCCTTTGAAATTTTTTTAATAAAATCTTGTCAGCAAAATATCTCAAACACTATTGGAGCTAGAGCCTTGAAAGTTGTTGAGTATATTGATGGTGATGAGTATATGAACTGATTAACTTTTGACAAAATTCCGAAAAATACTTTGCGAGTTATGGCCCTTTGTCATTTTGGTAATTTGTGCCCATTGTAATGAATCCTAAAAGTGATGCATAGCATAACTTTAGAACTGTGTATGCTATGGTTTTGAAATTTCATATCTGCATTCCTAATGGAAAATAAGCTGACAAGTATTTTTTTCTCATCCGGATTAAGCCCCTTTCAAGAGTTATTGCCCTTTGAATTTTTTTTAATAAAATCTTGTCAGCAAGATATCTCAAAAACTGTTGGAGCTAGAGGCTTGAAAGTTGGACCATGAGTCATGTGCAAGACCAAGGTGCATACCTCCAATGTCAAGGTCATACCTAGAGGTCAAAGGTAAAAAAAGGACAGTCAATAACTTCCTTATTCTTTGATGGATTATGAAATTACTTGGCAGAAATGTTAACCATCATGAGACGATGTGTTGTACCGCAAAGGTCAAGACCATACTTAGAGGTCAAAGGTAAAAAAGTGCTTTTTTGTTTACGGCCAATAACTTTTTTTATTTTTCTATGAACATTTTTAAAGTTACTATGCAGAAAATTAATGTTCATCTTCATTAGATGATGTGTTAAAAAACAAGACCCAGCTCAATACCTCCAATGTCAAGGTTATACTTAGCAGTCAAAAACGGGGGAGACATCTGTGTTTTTGTAGAAAAACAAATTCTAGTTAAGTTTTTCTTCTATAAGATTATGAGGAAGTGTAGTGTAAAGGGTGTGAAAATCATAAGTAGACAAGAATTGAAGCACGAAAAAAACGCCTGGATTTCAATTTATTTAATACTTCATTAGAATTTTGATTAGAATTTGAATTGGAATCATAAAAACAGACATTATGGAGACCGGTGTGATCGAAGATTCAACACTCATAAAAACAGGTATTAGTGAGACCAATGTGGTCAAAGTTACAACACATAAAAAAAAGAAAATAGTGAGACCGATGTGTTCAAAGATACAACACTCATAAAAACAGACATTATGGAGACCAGTGTGATCAAAGATACAACACTCACAAAAACAGGCATTAGGGAGACCAATGTGATCAAAGATACAATTCTCATGAGCCGGCCTCAGTAGCTCGGTCAAGTGCGCATCTGACTGGTGAATAAGAGGTCGGCAACATTCTTTCGTGGATTTGGTTGTTTTGTTTGTAAACGTCTCCAAAATTACTTTACAGTGTTGAAGGGGATGTTAAACCTCAAAACAAATTGTTTTGTTTGTTTGAGTTGAGGTTTAATATCCCCTTCAACACTATTAAGGTCATTTTGAAGACATTGCTTCCCATTTTATGGGACTTTTACCAGACATTGAGATGAAATGACATCTCAAGCCCTACCACCCATAGAAACTATAGGGTTTAAATAGCGATTGGACTGGCAACTCATTTCCTGGGCAGGCTATGGCCTAAGCTGTTTACCAGTACTCAAGTTGGGTCAGTTTCAGCTCTGCATGGAAGCACCATACAGCCCAATCTATTTCTCATTGCCCCGATAGGCGGGGGCACTATCTTTTGTGGAGATCTTTGAATCTTTTCTGCAGTCATTCTGTCCCTTCAAGAAGGGCAGTTGTCAGTTTCTGGCGAAAGAATGTGCACTGTTCTGGTTAACTGCTCACATATAACAGTCATATAAACAGGCATTCGGGAGACCCATGTGATCAAAGATTCAACTGTCATGAGCCAGTCTTGGTAGCTCAGTTGGATGTGCGTCAGACTGGTGATCAGGAGGTCGGCAACATCCTTTTGTGGATTTGCTTATTTGAGTTGAGGTTTTACGTCCCCGTCAACACAATAAAGGCAATTTTAGAGACATTGCTTCCCATTTTGTGGAACTTTTACCAATATTGAAATGACATCTCAAGCCCTGCCGCCGATAGAAACTGTAAGGGTTTAAGGAGCCATCCGACTTGCATCACTTTTCCTGGGCAGGCTTAGACCTAAGCTGTTAACCTTAAGTTTGGTTGGTTTCAGCTCTTCATGGAAGCACCATACAGCCCAATCTATTTCTTAAGGCCCCAATAGGCGGGCCTGCTATCTTTCATGGAGTTTGATCATGAAATCTTCTCTACAGTCATTCCCTCCCCTCCACTTTGTCAAGAAGGTCAGTTTTTAGTTTCTGGTGAAAGAATGTGCACTGTACTGCTTAACCGCTTATGTATAAGCCTGCCCAGGAAAAGTTTTGATAGGTAAACTGACCGGCTCAAAATGACCTAAAATTGTGTTGACTGGGCGTTAAACTTCGATACAAACAACAATCATAAAAGTTAACAGACATTAGTGAGACCAGTGTGGTCAAAGATACAACACACCTTAAGCACACATTAGGGAGACCAGTATGATCGAAGATACAACACAAATATATATGCATTAGGGAGACCAATGTGATCAAATATACAAAACACATAAAAATAGCATTAGGGAGAACAATGTGATCAAAGTTAAAATAGATAAAAAAAACAAAAACTAGTGAGAAAGATGTGGTCAAAGATACAACACTCATAAAAACAGGCATTAGGAACACCCATGTGGTCAGAGTTACAACACATTAAAAACAGAAAAAAGTGAGACTGATACAACACTCATAAAAACAGACATTACGGAGACCATTGTGATCGAAGATACAACATTCACAAAAACGGGCATTAGGGATACCAATGTGGTCAAAGTTACAACACATAAAAAAAAAAAAATATTGAGACCGATGTGGTCAAAGATACAGCACTCATAAAAACAGACATTATGGAGACAGTGTGATTGATGATACAACACTCATTTACACAGCCATTAGGGAGACCAATGTGATCAAAAATACAACCGTCTTGAGCTGGCCTCGGTAGCTCAGCCGGATGCACGTCTGACTGGTGATCAGGTGGTCAACAACATTATTTCATGGAGATTGATCATGGAAATCTTTTCTATGGTCATTCTCACCCTTCCGCTGAGTCAAGAAGGGCGGTTGTCAGTTTCTGGCTAGAGAATGTGCACTGTACTGGTTAACTGCTTACGTATAAAAAGTAGAAGTAAAACAAAGATCAGGAATCCATACAATTAACTTACTCCACCCATCGAAGACACCAAAGGGAAAGAAACACAAACATGAAGCGACCAGACCGAAATGGAAACCTAAACAAAGGAAGCCATAAGGACAGTTGCTTTCCCACAAAATGGCCAAATGGCCATCCAAAATAAAAAGACACAAGTGATACACACAGTAAGTAACAAACAACAACATAAATAAACCGCCACAGAAGAACCGCCTTGGAACGGTCAGTGGAAATAATTCCACTGGGGGGGTTAAATCAATTTTACATGGCCATAATCCTCGCCCTTACCTCTGTCGCGGTATACACTAATTTTGTTTAGTCTGCATGAAGGCTTCCTAACTCATCAGTGTAACATCTCCGAGAACATACAAATCAAAAAACTAAAATAAAAAAAGCCTGCCCAGAAAAAGTGTGGATAGGTATACTGACCAGCTCAAAAATAACCTATTAAAGTGTTGACTGGGCTGATAAATACAAACAAACAACAATAATGAAAACAGACATTAGTGAGACCAATGTGATCAATATGACCAAAATGATCAAAGATACAGCTAACCTAAAACGCACATTAGGGAGACCAGTATGTTCGAAGATACAACACAAATATATATGCATTAGGGAGACCAATGTGATCAAATATACAAAGCACATAAAAACAGGCATTAAGGAGACCAATGTGGTCAAAGGGGACAATGAAACTCAGGTGAGCGAATTAGGGACCTCTTGTAGCATCAAAACAACAAGGCATACTTAGGGGCACTTTTACACTGACAGCTCTATTTTTCAGGGGCATGGTCAGACAGTGTCTAAAAAATATTAAGAAGTCCCATTGAATGATGGATATTTGAAGAAAGGAAGTTTGCCAAGTAAGTGCAGAGTAATTGGTTTGTGATGGCTTTACTTTCTTGTACATTTAAGAGTTTTATGTAAGCATGCATCTGTACCCCTGTGTGATGATCTGTCTCCCACTTGAGGTGGTTTGGAGACGTATTGATTTTCTATCTTTCTGTTTGTCAAAGAGACTACCAGACCAACTCCATGCAAGATGAGATTCTGTTGAAACCTTGTACAAATGACCAATATCCAGTGTATTAACAGGATCTTCAGCTTTACTGATTTTTGCACTTTCTTTGCACTTTTTGATATTATACATTTAATGTATGTTACATTAACTTTTGTCAGCACAACTTTGTTACATCTCCTGCTTAATTTTCTCAGCCAGCCTGTCGGTCTACAGCAGTCCTACAGGCATGATGTGATTTAAATTCGACCTAGTCGAAATTTCCATTACCTACTGTAGATGTGTATATCATCAGGACATTTGAATTTTTTGTGTTTGTTACAGTTTTACGTCCCATCAATGTCTTAGGTCATATGGAGACAGGACCTCAGTTTAGACCCATCCAAAAGTCTAAAAAAGCCCTGGATTGAACCCATGACCCCTGGTTCATGAGGCGATTTTTCAGTAACACACTATTTCTTGTTTTCATATTAATGAAGCATTGGCTTGATAATTATATGACTGCTAGGTGCAGTCTGTCTTTGCAGAGAAATTCAGGTCAATTATGATTTTGTTTACATTTTTATAAGCTTAAAATATGCAGGCAGTACAGAATTATATTTTTTTCAAAACAAAGACTATTTTTGCTAGTCTGGAGTCCCTTTAAGCTACATATGTATACCATGACAAGTTTTTTTAATGAAAAAAGTGTGTGCCCCTGCTTTTGTTTGTTAGTTTGTTCATCCATCTGTTTTGCTCAGACCACATGATAGTGAGATGCCAAGCTCTGCAAAGGAAGGTCAGGTGGTTGTTCTCTAGGTATTCTGGTTTTAGCCCTCCTAATTAATGATTGGCTCGAAGAAACTGAAATAATCTTAATGGGCTGTAAAGCCAAAACCAAACAACAACAAAAAAACACACCAAAAAGCAAAAACCATCCATCTGTTCCATCATCAGTCTGTAAACATTGCATCAGCCTTCGTAAGTCTGTCAAAAGATACTTTGAATAGTGAAAGGCTTTCATACAGGAGTAAAACGCCTTAGTGGAATTCCTGTGTTGTTTTATTCAGCGGTTTGTAGCTCCATCAATAAGATTATGAGTTGTGTCAGCTCAGAAAGCACTTCTGTTGTTTTTTTATACCCCCACAAATGAAATTTGGGGGGGTATATAGGAGTGAGCTTGTCGGTCTGTCTGTCTGTCGGTCGGTCGGTCGGTCGGTCTGTTGACTTGGTTTCCAGAGGATAACTCAAAAAGCGCTTCACCGATTTTTATAAGTTTTGGTACACTGATGTAACATCATAAAATACAGGTCAAGATCGATTTCCACTACAATTCGTCAATTTTCGACATAGTTATGGCCCCTTTCAAGTGAAAAAATTGCAAAATGCGCTGATGTACTATCAAGGCAGTTTGCAAAATGCGCTGATGTACTATCAAGGCAGTTTTTGTGGGGGTATTCATCACCTTTAGTGATAGCTCTAGTTTTTGTTTTTTTTTTTCAGGTAAGGCATTGGTATCGTCAAATCAACCAAACCCATTACTGACCAGTACAAGAAGACAAGAAGAAAACTTTTCAACTAATAAAAAACTGTTAGAAAATATCCTAAACACAAAATTGGAGACTATTATAATAAACATAAGAAAGGCTTGATCAAACTGTTGAAAGGGATACGTAGCTCCAGATAAGGAGGTGAAATACGGATAATTAAGGGATAAGTTTTCTTATTTCTTTATAAAATGCATGCCTTGTTATTTGTAAGAATCGCCACATGGCCACAATTACCCATCAGGAAAACACTCCTATATAAAATATTGACCCCTCTTTTGTATAATAAAACTGGCCTTTGCAGAGGTTTACATTATTTTTTTTTTATTTTTTTCTGCTCAAAAACATAGATTGTGGATATTGTTAGAACTGCCTCGCTGATGCTCTTCTAACGAGTTCCCACAATCCGTGTTTTGAGCAGAAATGTGAAAACTATCAGATTTTTTTGTTTGAAAATTTTAATTTTTTGGTGTTAAAATTTCCAACATATTTGAATAGGCGTGTTTTCGTAATGCCCACAGTTTACACTTCTAATAAGAAAAAAGGAAAATTATCTCTCAGTTATCCTTGGTACACCCCTTACCATGAGCTAGGGGAAACCACACCCAGTCTGATAAATACTGAAAGGATTGTCAATATTTTATTCTAGTTTTTTAGGTCGCCTGAGCCTTCACTCATTGATGATCTTATAGTATGGCAAGGGTTCGTTGTCTTCTGTCGTCTGTCTGTCTTTCAATATTTACAATTGCCTAGCCTGAAACTACTGATTGAAGTCAGATTTCATGTGGACCATCCACTGCATGTACTGACAAAAGTTTGTTTGCGAGGTCCAGGATTTTTGTGACTGATTTCTCAGGAAATTTGAAAGCTAGAAAGCTGAAAGTTTGTTTAAACACGAATAATGACTGGATGTATTGTGTATACAAGAAAAGGGGGCCATTGGTCCATAACTCTTCGAGTTACATCCCTTGAGTTACATCCCTTGATAGGTTTTCAAATTTTGCCAGTCTTGAAATTTTTCCTGTCAAACTTCTCAAGAACTATGAAAGCTAGAAAGCTGAAAGTTTGTATAAAAATAGACAATGCCCAGCTTTATTGTTGTACCTTAATAGGGGACAAGAGTCTACAAATCTTGGAGTTATGCCCCTTGGTAGGTTTTCAAAAAAAAATAAAATATATTTTGTTCCATAACTTTCATGTTTGTGGTCCTACCTCACTGAAACATTTTCCACACTTGGTCTCTAAAATAAGGAAGGTGTATTGGGTGAACAGTTGCCAGGGCCAATAACTCATGGAGTTACACATTTAGGTAGGCTTTAGGAGGTCTTCATGTGGACTGAACGAATTAATTGTCTTAATCACGGCAGAAGTAAGGGCGAGGATTGTGGCCACGTTAAATAGATTTAAGCCCCCAGTGGAATTCGTTTCACTGACTGCGCCCCCCCCCCCAGTAGAATTCTTTCCACTGACCATTCCAAGGCGGTTCTTCTGTGGCGGTTTATTTGTTTATTTATGTTGTTGTTTGTTACTTACTGTGTGTATCACTTGTGTCTTTTTATTTTGGATGACCATTTGGCCATTTTGTGGGAAAGTAACTGTCCTTATGGCCTTCCTTTGTTTAGGTATCCATTATGGTCTGGTCGCTTCATGTTTGTGTTTCGTTCCCTTTGGTGTCTTTGATGGGTGTAGTTAGTTAATTGTATCAATTCCTGATCTTTGTTTTACTTCTACTTTGTATCACTTATATAATTTCGTTTTGGATAGCAATTGGCCATTTTGTGGGAAAGTAACTGTCCTTTTGGCTTTCTGCTATTGATATTTCCATTAGGGTATGTTGTTGCATGTTCATGTTTCTTTCCCTTTGGTGTCTCTGATGGGAGCTGTGGGTTAATTGTATTGATTCCTGATCATTGCCTTCACTTCTGTTTCAAATATTGCTATTCTTGAATATTTTTATGACAGATTGCTCAGGAACTATGCAAGCTAGAAAGCAGTAAGTTCATATGCATGGAAAATGACTGACTGTATCTTGTAAACCAGAATTAGAGTCTATGGTCCACACCTATCTTGTAAACCAGAATAAGAGTCTATGGTCCATAACTCTTGGAGTTATGTCCCTTGGTAGGTTTTCAAAAAATTCAAATGTGTTTTGCTTAATAACTTTCAGGTTTGTTGCCCTACTTCGATGAAGCTTTTACCTTTTCTCAAGAACTGTAAGGGTGACAATGTAATCTGGCGCACACATGAACAGTGGGTTGATGAATTGTGTAATTAGGGCTTATGGCCCAGAACTTATGGGAGTTAAAGCCCTTGATAAGTTTTATGTTGCCGTTTACCATTTTCTACAGTCATATTTTCTGGAATATCTCAACACTACGGGGTTTTCTCTTCTATGGTACTGCAGCGGGGCTTAAGCCCCCGCCCATAGGGGCTTGAAGAAATATATGGGCTGCATGATGCTTCCACGCAGAGCTGATTCTGGCCCGCACACTAGTACTGGTAAACCGTTTAGAGGATCTAAGCCTGTCCAGGTACCACAGTGCGAGGCGGACCGTCCATGCTAATAAACTGTATTGGCTTCATTGGGCGACAGGGCTTGAGATGTCAGTTCAATGTCGGGTAAAAGTCCCACAAAATTGGAAGCAATGTCTCCAAAATAACCTTTACAGTGTTGACAGGGACGTTAAACCTCAAATCAAACAAACAAACAAAAACTGCAGCGTGGCTATAGTCAGATGCTCTGACAGCTCTAGTTAGCTCAGTGACAGGTGAGCTTTTTTCATCAGGTTTTGTTCGTCATCAGTGCGAGCATCCAACTCAAAGCATCCTTAAACAATTTCTTCAAACGACATCTCCTCCTAAACCAATGATTAGATTTTGGCCAAACTTCACAGGAATAATCCTTAGTTGGTCCTCTTTCATTTCCGGCTCTTTGTACATCTAGGTCGCAGGAACTAAAGATTGAAAACTTAAAAAATCTTCTCCAAAACTACAAGGTGCAGGTCTTTGATATTTGGTAAGAAGTTTCATCGAGTAGACCTCTACCAAGATTGTTCAAATTATAGCCCTGGGGCCAAAAATGCCCCCCACCAGTGCCCACGTTTTACATAGATATACATAGGGAAGGCCATCAGAAGGCCATTAGAAATCTTCTTTGAAACCACAAGGCCCAGATCTTTGGTTTTTGGTATGAAGCTTCAAGTAATGGATCACTACCAATATTTTATATGATTTACATAGACTTACATAGGGAAAACTCTTAGAAATCTTCTTCTCTGACACCACCCGGCCCAGGTCTTTGATATTTGGTATGAAGCTTCATCTAATAGACCCCAACGAAGATCTTCAAATTAAAGCCCTGGCACCAAAAATGGCCCTGCCCCATGGCCAACATGTTTTACAGAGACTTACAAAGGGAAAAATCTTTTAAAATCTTCTCTGAAACCAAAAGGCCCAGGTCTTTGATATTTGGTAAGAAGCTTCACTTAGAAGACCTCTACCAAGATTGTTCAAATTATAGCCCTGGGGCCAAAAATTGCCCCGCTTAGGGTTTGGCTCTGATGAGAAAACTGGCCGCCTAAGCTAATAATAGAAAAAAAAATGCTATAAATTGGGGCTCCTGCTGAACCGATTGGTCAGTTTGATACAAATTTCACAGGATTGTTGCCTAGGTGGCTCCCTTCTAAATACCTGAAATTGATTTGAGTCTTTTATATCAGATGGCCATCAGAGCTAAAAATGGAAAAACCTTCAAACAACAACCCTTCTATTCCCCTGAGCCGGTTTCATTCAAACTTCAAAGGAATGTTAATGAGGTGACACTATAAAAAGAGCTAAATGTTCTGCTCCAAAGAACAAATTGGCAGCCACTTTTTCACATAACTTTAAACCTTGGCATAAAACAGGCTAAGGTCATTCAGGGGCCATCATTTTGACAAACTATGATTGGCTTAAGTTCTGTATGCTTCATAGCAAGTTTTGTGACAATTGGCCTATTGGGAGAAGATTTCTAAAGGGTTTTTACCTTATATGGACAAGGTGGCCATATTGGTCATATGACCAAACTCTTACTGATTAATTTTCATTTCTATGTTCCTTAAAGCTTTCTTATGAAACTAGGTTACATAATTATGGCCCTGTAGTACTGGAAAAAATAAGTTTTAATTTACAAATCTAAATAACCTTGGCCAAAGGTAAAGAAAAGTCATGTAGTTTCTTATCATGCCAATTTTCAGATCATATGCTGCAATAGTTTCTGGAAAATACAATGTTTTGATGTTATCCCCATATGAAAGTCTATGCAACCAAATTGACCTTGGCATAAAATAGGTCAAGGTCATCTAGGGGCCATCATTTTGACAGACTTCGCTTGGCTCGAGTCCCAAATGCTACATACCTAGTTTTGCGACAATCAACCCAATGGTTCTGGAGAAGAATCTTTTTGAAGGGTTTTATCTTATTTGGGCACAGTGGCCATCTTGTGTCACATGAACTGGACACCATGAACAAACATTTGTTCCCCCATCCTACTGAGGCTCCATATGAAATTTTGCTTTGACTGGGCATGCAATTTTGGAGATCATTGAATTTGGTCACATAGACTTTATATGGAAAAATGTAAAAACCTTCTTTTTTTAGCTCACCAGAGCCGAAGGCTCCGGGGGAGATTATAGGATAGGCAGTTGTCAGTCCTCGTCGTCGTACGTCGTATGTCGTATGTCTGGCGTCAACACTTTTAAACATCTTCTCCTCTGAAGCCATTGGGCCGACTGGGCCCAAATTTTATCTGTAGCATCCTTGGGCTGGGGGATTGAAAGTATGTGTTTTTTTTTATGAAAATCGGCTCATTAGTTTGGTTGCTATGGCAACTTAAGAGTTTCCATAGACTTATAATGGGGAAAATTGAAAAATGGCATTTACTGGCAAGTCATTGCAGATATTTTGACAAAACTTTTATAGAAATGTTTCTTGAGTAAACTTCTCTCAGCCAACCTGACGGTCCTCAAGGTTGTGCGGGGGCCATGCCCCACCCCCTCCACTTCATAAAAGGCCATATATCACAGAAACCATTCAGATCCCCACCCCTAAACCATATATATTCTTGTTCCTATTGATAAGATGCATTCAGTGACACCAACTTGTGGGTCCTCAGAGATGCGCCGAGGCCATGCCCTACCCCCTCCACTTAATAAAAGGCCCAATATCTTGGAAACCATTCAGATCCCCACCCCTAAACCATATATATTCTTGTTCCTTATGATAAAACTCATTCAGTGACATCAACCTGGGAGTCCCTGGGATGCGCAGGGGCCATGCCCAACCCCCTCCATTTCATAAAAGGCCCAATATCTTGGAAACCTTACAGATCCCCGCCCCTAAACCGTATATATTCTCGATCCTTATGATAAGACACATTCATTGACCTCAACCTGGGGGTATTCAGGGATGCACCAGGGCCTTGCCCCACCCTTTCACTTCACAAAAGGCCATTTATCTCAAAAACTGTTCAGATCCACACCCCTAAACCATATATATTGTTCATTATGATAAGACGCATTCAGTGACACCAACCTTGGGGTCCCCAGGGATGTGCTGGGGCCATGCCCAACCCCCTCCATTTCATAATCTCACAATATCTCGGAAACCCTACAGATGGCTACCCCTAAACCATATATATTCATGTTCCTTAGGATAAGACACATTCATTGACACCAACCTGGGAGTCTCCCGGGGCCTTGCCCCACCCCTCCACTTCACAAAAGGCCTTATATCTCAGAAACTGTTCTTAGCCCCACCCTAAATCCATATATATTCATCTTCCTTATGATAAGACGCATTCAGTGACACCAGCTTGGGAGTCCATGGGGCATGCCCAGGCCATGCCCCATCGCTTTACTTCATTAAAAGCCATATATCTCAGAAATAGTTCAGATCCCCACCCCTAAACCATATACTTGTTCCTTATGACAAGACTCGTTAATCACACCAACCTGTGGGACACTTTGTGCTGAGGCAATGTGCCCCGCCCTTCCACTTCATAAAAGGCTTTATATTTCAGAAACCATTCAAATCCCCACCCCATAATCATATATTTTCTTGTTCCTTATTTTTTTTACTCCTACTGTAGGTGGGTCCGCAGGGGTCATTCCTATCCTTTCCACTTCATACAAGGGCCTCAAATCACAGAAACCATTCAGATTCCCACCCCTTAACCATATATATACTTGGTCCTTATGATAAGACACATTTAGGGACAAAAATCTTGGGCTTGCCTGGGATAAACAGGGCATGCCCCAACCCCTCCACAACTTAAGTGGCCTTACAGATCCCCACTGCTAAACCATATATAGTCTTGTTCCTTATGATAAGACGCATTTAGTGATACCAACCAGGGCTCCATTGGGTCCATGCCCCACCCTCTCTACTTCATAAAAGGCCTAATGTTTCAGATACAGAGTCCACATGGGTGCTCATTTGGACATGGGGGTTCATTTGGTAGATTAAAATGATATCATGTTAAAATGCATGGCTGCCATTGGGTAGTGCCCACCTGAGCTCTGGTGAGCATAGTGGCCCATGGGCCTCTTGTTTGGAAACTGTTGCAGCCTGTGAAAATTGGCAGATTCCTTGACCTTGGCTAAAGTTCATTCAGATATGGGAGTTTAAACTTATTAGCTCGGCTGTTTTCGAAGAAAACGACGAGGTATTGTCATAGCTCTGGAGTCGTCGTGCAAAAACTTGGACATTTTGTAATATCTCTATTACTGAACATATTTACTTGAAACTTTGACTAGTTAACTGTTGTTCATTGTGAGGTAACCCTAGAATATTTTTGGCACAGTTATGTCCCTTTTTCGACTTACAATTTTCGCAAAAACTTAGACACTTTGTAATATCTGTCATTACTGAACATATTTACTTGAAACTCGGACTAGTTGTTCATTATGAAAAGGGGAACTCATACCGATAGTTGAGGTAACCCTAAAATTATTTTTGGCACAGTTATGCCCCTTTTTGACTTAGAATTTTACAAAAAGGTTGGACATTTTATAATATCTCTGTCATTACTGAACATATTTACTTGAAATTCGGACTAGTTGTTCATTATGAAAAGGGGAACTCATACCAAAAGGTGAGGTAACCCTCAAAATATTTTTTGGCACAGTTATGCCCCTTTTGCTAGTTAGAAGTTTGCAAAAACTTTGACATTTTGTAATATCTCTGTCATTGCTGAACATATTTACTTGAAACTCGGACTAGTTATTCATTATGAAAAGGGGGAACTCATACCGATAGGTGAGGTAACACTCAAACCATTTTTTGCACAGTTATGTCCCTTTTTCAACTTAGAATTTTTGTTTTACTAAAAGAAACTGCAGCTGAGCGTTGGCACTCGCATGCGGTGCTCTTGTTTTTCTCAGAAATCCCAGGGCCATTTGTAACCAAATTTCACAGGAAAGCCAATTGTAGGTTTTCAAATGATGACCCCAGGATGACCTTGGCCTTTTTAAGCCATACATAGGCTTTTGTGTGGGATTTAATCAAAACCATACTTTTTGGAAACTATTGAAGCCTGTAATCTTAAAATAGCTAAATGAGTAATTAAAATGACAAGTTTCAAGTCAAGGCAATACCTTGACGTTGGCACAAAGTCATTCAGATTAAAAAATTTTCAACTGTTTCAGTTCACATGACCAAGATGGCAGCCAGGACCGTATATGGAAAAAAAAATCTTTAAAATCTTTTTAAGTCAGTGGGCCACTTGCATTGAAACTATAAATGCAGCATTGGGAACTTCACCTCATTGTAATTTGTTCATATGAATAGTCTGTAAATTGTGTTCAAATTATGCCTGGCTGACCTTGACCCATTTTACATTTTTTCACTTATGCTTTTGTTTGGAAAAAAGTGGAAATTAGTTAATTTTCAAAGCTATTATGCCTGTGAACTTAAATGGTATATGCAATCAGCTAAACAGTTCAGCTGTATGGGTACAAAAGGTCAAGACTACTACATGACCTTGGTCAAGATCCACTCAGTTTTTTTTTTTTGTTTTTTTTTTTTGCTTTTGTTTTGAACAAAAGGACCATGATGGTCCTCTATGGCTCACCTGAGCTAAGAAATAATTTCAAAAAAAAAAAGATGTGGGTCCAAGGTCGGGACAATTTTTGCCCCCCCCCCCCCGGTCTATAATTTGAACAATCTCGGTAGAGGTCCCCTTTATGAAGCTTAATATCAAATATCAAAGGCCTAGGTCTTTGGTTTCAGATAAAAAGGTTCTTAAAGGGTTTCCATATATATGTGGGCCCCCATGGCAGGGCGATTTTTGGCGCCTAGGCTATAATTTTAACAATCTTGGAAGAGGTCAGCTAGATGAAGCTTTATACCAAATATCAATGATCTCAGACAAGGATAATTTTGAAGATATTCCCTATATTAGCCTATGTAAGATCTAGGGCAGCACCATTTTGGTCACAGGGCTATAAGTTGAACAATCTTGGTAAAGTTACACTACAGGAAGATTCATAATACCTGGGCCATCTGGTTTCAGACAAGAAATTTTTTAAAGGCTTTCCCTGTATAGGCCTATGTAAAACATGTGGGCCCTGGGGTGGGGCCATTTTTGGCCATAAGGCTACAAGTTGAACAATCTTGGTAGAGGTCCATTTGATAAAGCTTCATACCAAATAGCAAAGTCCTGAGCTTTCTGGTTTCAGACAAGAATATCAGCCTATGTAAAACGGATGGGCGCTGGGGCAGGGCCATTTTTGCTATAATTTGAACAATCTTGGCAAAGGTCAACAAGATGAAGCTTCATATCAAATATCAAAAACCTGGGCTTTCTGGCTTGAGACGAGAAGATTTTTCAAAGGTTTTCCTTATGTAAGCCTATGTAAAAACTGTTGGCCCAGGCGTGGGGACAGTTTTGGCCCCAGGGCTATAATTTGAACAATCTTGGTAGAGGTCCACTAGCTTAAGCCTTATACCAAATATCAAAGACCTGGCAGTTTTGGCCCCAGGGCTATAATTTGAACAACCTTGGTAGAGGTCCACTAGCTTAAGCTTTATGCCAAATACCAAAGACCTGGGCCTTCTGGTTTCAAACAAGAAGATTTTTAAAGGATTTACGTATATAAAAAAGTTCTGATTAGTTAGAGCCTTTGGAAGCAAAGAATACACCAAATAAACGAATATAGCAGACTCGGTTTTATTGAGTCTGTTCATGACCAGTACTGAAAAGTGCAACACCGGCCACGCCCACTAGCACCGGCTTAAGCAGAACTCTATATTCAAAATGATTCTAAATGAACTCAATGATCCCAAAGGACCAGAAAATATAATCTGCACTATGATGGATGTACGGGGAGACTTTTTACAGCCGCCACACGGCACAGCACCAGCTGCAGTGAAGATAAATAAGTTCTGATTAGTTAGATCCTTTGGAAGCAAAGAATACACCAAATAAACGACTATAGCAGACTCAGTTTTATTGAGTCTGTTCATGACCAGTACTGAAAAGTGCAACACCGGCCACGCCCTCTAGCACCGGCTTAAGCAGAACTATATATTCAAAATGATTCTAAATGAACTCAATGATCCCAAAGGACCAGAAAATATAATCTGCACTATGATGGATGTACGGGGAGACTTTTCATGGCCGCCACACGGCACAGCACCAGCTGCAGTGAAGATAAATCTGATTAGTTAGATCCTTTGGAAGCAAAGAATACACCAAATTAACGAATATTGCAGACTCTGTTTTATTGAGTATAAGCCTGTAGATGCAAAACCAGTGGGACCCGGCTCGTAGGAATTTTTGGCCCCAGGGCTATAACTTGAATAATCCTGGTAGAAGCTTCATACTAAATATCAAAGTCCTGGCCTACTGGTTTCAGACAATAAGATTTTTAAAGGTTTTCCCTATATAAGCCTATGTTATACCAGTGGACCCTGATGCGGGGGCATTTATGGCCCCAGGGCTAAAATTTTAACAATCTTGGTAGAGGTCCACTAGATGAAGCTTCACCTCAGATATCAAAGACCTGGTCCTTCTAGTTTCAGACAAGAAGATTTTTTAAGGATTTACCTATATAAGTCTTTATATATGTAAAACCAGTGGACCCCGGCGCGGGGGCATTTTTGGCCCCAAGGCTGTAAGTTGAACAATCTTTGTAGAGGTCCACTAGACAAAGCTTCATACCAAACATCAAAAACCTGGTCCTTCTGGGTTCAGACAAGAAGTTAAATGTTTTTTAAAGATCTACCCAGTATAAGCCTATGTAAACCCGTGGTCCCTGGCGCGGGGGGCATTTTTGGCCCTACAGCTATAATTTGAACAATCTTGGTAGAGGTCCACTAGATGAAGCTTCATACCAACTATCAAAGACCTGGGCCTTCTGGTTTTAGACAAGAAGATTTTTAAAGGTTCTTGCAGTATGAGCCTATGTAAAAACCCATTTTTGGCCCCAGGGCTATAATTTGAATAGTCTTGGTAGAGGTCCACTTGCTTAATGAAATATCAAAGACCTGGGCCTTCTGGTTTCTGACAAGAATATTTTTAAAGGTTTTTTCTTATTTTCCCCTTTTCGTTGCCATTGCAACCAGTCTTGCATGCAATGGAATTCTTTTAACAACTTTGGAAGAAGACCACCCAATGATCATTTCTGCCAAATTTGGTCAGAATCTGTTCAGTGGTTTAAGAGGGGTATTTGGGAAAACCGAAAACAAACTTTTACCGGAAATAACCGAAAACAAATTCTCATAACCGAAAACAAACTATATCACCAATTATACCATGATTATTGTACATTTAGACATATACAAGTTTAAATGATATGTAAACAGATAATATGGCCAAGTTTGGGAGAATAATTTGAAATAATAACGATTTTATTGCATTTTTATATAATTTTCATACATGGGCCAGGATCTACATTGCTAGTACTAACTGTTTGCCTTGTTGTTTGTGATCTAAATGAATACATTATACTTAGTAACTCGATTGTTTGAAAGTCAGAAATGTTTGTGACTAAAACAATTTATTTAGCAGGATTCTGCTTAAGAAATTTAGACAAAAATGGTTTAACTGGCTGGTCATCAGGAGGTTCCAGGTTAGGTAAATGCCAAGCAAGTAACATCAGGATCTACACTGATTGTACTTACTGCTTGCCATGTTGTTTTTGATTTAAATGAATACATTATAGCTTGTACTTTGATAGTCAGGAATGGTTGTGACTAAATTAATTTATTCAGCAGGATACGGCTTTAGAAATTTTGTATATAAAAAAAATACGTCGAGCATATCCTTTGGATGCGCGTCTCACTGGTCATCAGGAGGTCAATGGTTTGATAACGGCCTTGCTAGGAACATCTTTTCATGAAGATTGATCATTAAATCCTTTCAAGTGTGACACTCCAAGAAGGGCAGTTATCAGTTTTATAGCGAAAGAATCTGCACTGGATTAGTTAGTTGACCTAAATAGTGTTGACAGGCCATTTAAACTTTAAGTAACACATCAGTGGAATAGAGTGCATACTTTCATATCTTCAAATAATCATTTTATTGGTTATTGTTTGTTTGTTTGATTTGAGGTTTAACGTCCCCATCAACACTGTAAAGGTCATTTTGGATACGTTGCTTCCAATTCTGTGGGACTTTTACCGGACATTGAGATGAAATGTCATCTCAAGCCCAGGCGCTCAATGAAACCAATAGGGTTTATAAGCATGGACAGAGCGACTCACGCGGTATTGCCTGCGTAGGCTTAGATCCTCTTAGCGGTTTACCAGTACTCGTGTGCGGGTCGGTTTCAGCTCTGCGCGGAAGCATCATGTAGCCCATCTATTTCTTCAAGCCCCGATGGGCGGGGGCTACTTTTTATTGGTTGTATGATTTTTTTTCTTATAATACAAAATTTCTAAAGCCGTACCCTGCTGATCCAGAGGTTACTGGTTGGGCAGTTAGCTAACCTTGGACCACCTGATGGCCAGCCAGATGAACCATTTGAACTAAATTTCTTAAGCAGAATCCTGCTAAATAAATTGTTTTAGTCACAAATATTTCTGACTATCAAACGATCAAGTTACTAAGTATAATATATTAATTTAGATCACAAACTACAAGGCAAACAGTTAGTACAAGCAGTGTAGACCCCTCCATCTATGAAAATTGTATTTAAAAAAGGCAATAAAATCGTTATTATTTCAAATTATTCTCCCAAACTTGGCCATATTATCTATTTACATATCATTTACATATGTATATGTCTAAATGTACAATAATCATGGTATAATTGGTGATTTAGTTTGTTTTCGGTTATGAGAATTTGTTTTCGGTTATTTCCGGTAAAAGTTTGTTTTCGGTTTTCCCAAATACCGGTTTAAGAGGACATGTTGTTTAAAGAAATTGTGTACAGACGGATGGACAACGACGGATGGTGACTGATCACAATAGCTCCCCCGGAGCTTTCAGCTTGGGGGAGCTAAAAAGCAAAAAAAAAAAAAAAAAAAAAACACAAAAAAACTGCTGTGCAAACATAATCCAAATTTCATATGAATCCCATATGGAATTGAGGAATAAAGTTTGTTCAATTGGTTTAGTTCACAAGACTGAGATGGCTGCCATGGTAAACACCCTTCAAAATGCTTCTGCTCAGAAATCAAGTGGCTCCACATACACTCACCACCCAGGTGCTCAAGTGTGTGGTTCAAGGCATTGCTCCTCAGTTTTTTGTTTTGTGATTGATTAAAATTGTTAACTAGTGTGTGTTTGATTCTCTTATGTTGAGTTTCTCCTTATACTTATAGGCATTCACAGGTTCAGGTTAGTAAGCTGAACCCATAACTACACCATGCTGACTTAGTTTTTGGCCCCTGCCTAAAGGGGCTTGAAGAAATATATGGGCTGCATGATGCTTCCACGCAGAGCTGCATCCGGCCCACACACTAGTACTGGTAAACCGCTTAGAGGATCTCAGCCTGTCCAGGAACCGCGGTGCGAGGCGGACCGGCCATGCTTATAAACCCTATTGGTTTCATTGGGCGACAGGGCTTGAGATGTCATTTCATCTCAATGTCGGGTAAAAGTCCCACAAAATTGGAATCAACGTCTCCAAAATGACCTTTACAGTGTTGACGGGGATGTTAAACCTCAACTCAACCAACCAACCAACTGACTAAGTTTTTATATGCCAGTTTTGAAAGAGTGCATGTATAATGGCGTGACACCGTCTATCCGTCTGTCTGTATACATTTTTGTATGCTCCATTACGTTAGGGATATCATCATGCACTGTTATAGGAATATATATTAGGTCAAGAGATGTCCCGCACAAGAACTATTTTTTCATAAACCCCGCCCATAGGGGCTTGAAGAAATATATGGGCTGCATGATGCTTCCACGCAGAGCTGAATCCGGCCCGCACACTAGTACTGGTAAAACGCTTAGAGGATCTAAGCCTGTCCAGGAACCGCGGTGCGAGGCGGACCGTCCATGCTAATAAACCCTTTTGGTTTCATTGGACGACAGGGCTTGAGATGTCATTTCATCTCAATTTCTGGTAAAAGTCCCACAAAATTGGAAGCAAAGCCTCCAAAATGACCTTTACAATGTTGACGGGGACGTTAAACCTCAATTCAAACAAATTTTCATAAACATTCTTGTTCGCACCATAACTCAATAACTGTTTCAGATATCTTCATGCAACTTTAAAACAATATGTATTAGGCATTGACAATGTGTCACACGCAAGATCCAAGTCGGTACCTGAAAGGTCAAGGTCATACTTAGAGTTCAAAGGTCAAAAAAGGTCCTTCTTTCGTATCTGGTCAATAACTTTGATATTTCTGGAAGACTTTTGAAATTACTTTGCAGAAATATTTATCATCATGAGACAATGTGTCGGGCGCAAGACCCAGGTTAGTACTTCACAGGACAAGATCCTACTTAGAGGTCCTAGGTAAAGAGAAGTGTCTTTTATTGTATCGTGTCAATATCTTAGTTATTCCTGAATGGATTTGAATATTACTTGGCAGAAATGTCAACCATCATGAGATTTGTTTAAAGCACGCAAAATCAGCTGGGTAGCCTAGTGCATAAGAGCGCTGTCTCTTAATCATAAGGTCTCTCACTGCTTTGCGTTCCAGGCTGGCTCTCACGTGAGACGCCAAGTTCGCAACGGAAGGTCAAGTGGTTTTTCTAAGGGTACTCCGGTTTTCGTCCACCCGATTAATGATCGGCTCGATATGCGTGAAATAATCTTGAAAGGGCCGTAAAACCAAAAAAAAAAAAAAAAAAGGATATCGGTGAAACCGATGGATGCTCCACGAAGGTGCAATAGTCTAAACAGGAAACATGATCTTAGTTAAAGAGCAGTATACTGTGTATACTCACTGTACTTCAAAATGGAGTATAACAAAACCTGTCGGTGGGCAGATTAGCTTAGCAAAATCAGCAACGCAAAAGTCGGAATAAATGAAAGGAAGTGTCTTCAGGTACGATACTATACCCCAAGATCATGGGTGGTAGTTTAGCTATATTAATTGGGTAAAACTGTTGAATACAAATTGAAAACTTTCGTACACAGAGGCAATCCTCATAGGACTGTCTCCAGGTATGGTTCCGTATTGGATGCCTTTACATGCATATAAAATATCAGACAGGTTCGAAAAAGTATCTTATCCTATTCCCTTGACTGTCAAAAAAGGCCATTTTGACCATCTGCCAAGACTAGCTTCTTTCACTATGATCCAATTTATCTGCAACTCTAATGTAGATGAATGACTCGCTTTTACATCCTTTTTAGCAGTATTTGAGTCATATCAGAAAGATGAGAGGTTCATAATGAAAGGCTGTGTGCAATGGAACTCCGTTTACAGTTGGAATTATTTCTGCCTCCAGCAAGTTTTTCTAAAAATAGCCACCTTGACCTTGAGCCCAGGACCCTGTAAATCAAACGTGCTCGAGATATTATCATACCCAACATTTGTGTGAATTATATTAAAATCCATCAGCAAATTACGACGCTAGAGCGATGACAAAGTTTTTTTTTCTATAAATAGCCGCCTTGACCTTGAGCTCAGGACCCTGTAAGTCGAACTTGCTCGAGATATTATCATACCCAACATTTGTGTGAAATTATATTAAAATCCATCAATAAATATAGGCACTAGAGCGATGACAGTTTTTTTTTTTTAATTAATCACCCTGACCTTGACCCCAGGATCCTGAAAGTTGAACTTTTATACCCAACATTTGTATGAAGTTATATAAAAATCCACCAGCAAATGACGAAGCTGGAGCGATGACAAAGTTTGTTTTTTTTTTCTAAGAAATAGCCGCAGTGACCTTGACCTTGAGCCCAGAACCCTGAAAGTTGAACTTGCTCGAGATATTATCATACTAAATTAGGCACTAGAGCGATAACAAAGTTTTTCTAAAAATAGCCACCTTGACCTTGAGCCCAGGACCCTGAAATTCGAACATGCTCAAGATATTATCATACCCAACATTTGTGTGAATTTATATTAAAATCCAGCAATAAATGTAGGCACCAGAGTGATGACAAAGTTTTTCTAAAAATAGCCACAGTGACCTTACACTGCAGCTTTAAACAAAGTATCATAACTCTGTGGCAAATCATCTAACAGATAGCACGGATAATATGAGCATCCCCTATTGCTGCTTACGATTCCATTGAAGTTTCGTTGAATTTCTGCAAGTAGTTGCTTAGAATTCGCGTGAACTCGAACAGTACCCTATATATTCATGCAGAATTCATCAAAGGGCCATAACTGTTGGAAAAATCATCGAACCAAAACACGCAGGTGATATGCGCATCCACCTTCGATACTTAATATTCCCATGAAGTTTCATTGAAATCCGACAAGTAGTTTCTGAGAATTCGCGTGGACAAGAGCGGGACGGACGCAGGGATGAAGCGGCGACTATATGCTCCCCCGGAATTCTTTGGGGAGCATGAAAAATAGCACGCAAGTCCCAGGATGGTTTTTCAAGGTCATACTTTGGCGGTCGAACGTCAAAAAAGGTCATTTTTGTGTCCAGTCAAAGCTATGTGCAGTGCCCTAAGACTTGGGCCAGTACCGCCAAGGTCAAGGTCATCCTTGTAGGTCAAGGGGTCTTGTGTCTGGTCAATAACTTTGTTTTTCCTAAATGGATTTTGGAAATTACATGTCAGTAATGTCAACCACAGTGAGACAATGTGTCACATTTAAGACCTAGTATAGTACCTTTAAGGTCAAGGTCATCCTCGGAGGTTGATGGCCAAAAACGGATATTTTGTTTGTCTGGCCAATAACTTTGTTATTCTTGGATGGATTTCAAAATAACTTGGCAGAAATGGTAACCATCATGAGACGATGTGTTGTGTGCAAGACTTCGGCAGGTACCACCAAATACAAAGTCATCCCTGCAGTCCATTAAACGCCATGGGTGTATAATGCCCCGCTTGTGGAGCTCCTGTTTTAAGCTCACCTGAGCCGAAGGTCACAAGGTAAGCTTATAGTATAGGCAGGCATCCGACGACCACACATTTGAACTTAAATATCTCCATTACTAGCTTGCCAATCTTGATCAGATTTTATGTGTAGCATCACTGGGTTAGGGGATTGACTGCATTAGGTTTTGAACCAGTTTTGATCAGAACTGTTGTTGCCATGTAAACAAACACGTTCCATAGACTTGCTATGGGGAAACACGACGTCTCCAACTTTTCCCAGCCATTTCTGATCTGATCTTTATCAAACTTGCAGATAACCAGGACAGGCATGTATTCTACGTTGAGTTCGAATTTGGGCCTCACAGGAACAACGGCTTTGGAGTTACATATAAGGGAAAAATGGTTTCTCCATTTTTTCTAAGCTGTTTTTGATCTGACCTTACTGAAACTTTAAGTGAACAAGCACAAGCATAATATCTCAGACGAATCCGAATTTGGCTTTAATCCGACAACCGGTTACGGAGTCACATCCCCTTGAGCATGAAAAACTTTCCCATAGGCTTACATTGGAAAAACGACGTCTCCAACTTTTCTCAGCCATTTCTGATTTTATCTTTATCAATCTTGCAGATAACCAGGAGAGGCATATAGTTTAGTTTGAGTTCGAATTTGGGCCTCGCAGGACCAACGGCTTTGGAGTTGCAGTACCTGCCCTTGAGAGTAAAGATGAGCAAAAAAATGGTGTCTCCACCTTTTCTCAGCTCTTGTCGATCTGATCTTTTTGAAACTTTTAATAAACAAGGACAAGCTTAATATCTCAGATGAGTTCGAATTCGGATTGAATTCGACAACCGGTTACGGAATTACATCCCTTTGAGCGTAAAAAATTCCATTGGCATACAATGGAAAAACGACATCTTCAGCTTTCTCAGCTGTTTCTGATAACTTGCAGATAACCAGGAGAGGCAGATACTCTACATCGAGTTCGAATTTGGGCCTCACAGGACGAACGGCTTTGGAGTTACCTGCCCTTGCGCATAAAGATAATCAAAATGGTGTCTCCACTTTTCTAGCTCACCTGAGCTGAAGTATAGGCAGGCGACCGTCCGTCGTCCACACTTTTGAACTTGAATTTCTCGGTTACTAGCTGTCTTCTGCTTTAAATTATAGCCCTGAGGCAAAAGTGGCCCTTCTCTGGGCCCAAAGGTTTCACATAGACTTATAATGGGAAAACCTTCCAAAATGTTCTTGTCTGAAACCATAGTTATAAAAATTACTCTCTTATTACCGACAATCGTTATAAAGAAGGCTCAGACCCTTGATATTTAGTAGAAAGCTTCGTCTAGTGGACCTCTACTTGTTCAAATTATAGCCCTGGGACCTCAAATGCCCCCGCCTAGATTCCCACATGTTTTTCATAACATATTTTGAAAACCTTTAAAAAAATTCTTTTTCGAAGGCCTTTGATATTTGGTACACAGCCTTGACCAGTAGACCTAATGAAAATTTCAAAGTCTTGTGGGCCAAAAGCTCCCCACGCCTAGGACCCACAGGACTTAGAATTATATAGGGTATAAACCTTAAACATCTTCTTGTCTGAAACTAGATGTCCCAGGCCATTAAAGTTTAGTACACAGCTTCGTGGGCTTTAACAAAGAGTGTTCAAATTATAGCCCCTGGGGCCAAAATGGCGGTGCCCAAGGTCCAACATGTTTAACCTTTAGATAAGGCCCGGGCTATTGATATTTGGTACACAGATTCATCTAGGACTGCTCTACTGAGATTGTTCTTCTGCTGATTCAAGAAGGGCAGTTGTCAGTTTCTGGGGAAAGAATTTGTACTGTACTGGTTGAATGCTTACCAAATAAGCCTGCCGAGGAAGTGTTGATAGGTAAACTGACCGACTCGATATGATCTAATTAGTGTTGACTGGACCTTAAAAAAGACACGAAGATTGTTCAAATTAAATCCCTCGTTGTATAGGGAAACACTTCAAAAATCTTATTATCTGAAACTATAGATGGCATAGGCCTGCAATATTTTAAACAAACCTTAGTCTAGAAGACCTCAACCAAGATTGTTCAAATTATTAAATTATTGCGTTTGGAAATTATGTTCTCTTATAGGGAAAACCTTAACGAATCTCCTTGTCTTAAACCAGACGGCGATAGCCTTTGATATTTGCTACATAGCTTCATCTGATGACCTTCTTCTAAAATTGTTCGATTTTTTTTTTTTTTTTTTTTTTTTTTTTTTTTGGGTTTGGGTTTTACGGCCCTTTCAAGATTATTTCACTCATATCGAGCCGATCGTTAATCAGAGGTGGGCGAAAACCGGAGTACCCGGAGAAAAACCACCTGACCTTCCGTTGCAGAACTTGGCGTCTCACACGTGGCCCGAGCGAGGCTCGAACCTACGGCGGTGAGAGACCTAATGACTAAGAGTCAGCGCTCTTATCCACTAGGCCACGGAGGCCCGTAAAATTGTTCGAATTGAAGCTCTGGAACCCCCCAAAAAATGCCACATCCTCGAACCCACTTGTTTTACAGACTTATGTAGACTAAACCTTACAAAAAATTCTGTTCCGAAACTAAAGGGCCCTGGCATTTGATATAGGCTTGCAGCTTTGTCTAGTGGACCTCTACCAAAAACTGCTCAAATAATACCCTTGGGTCAAAAATGGCCCCTTCCAATGGATCACGTACTTTATGCAGACCAATATAAGGCAAACTTCATGTCTGTAACCAAAATGACCCGAGACTATTGATATTTGGGACATAGCTATATCTCGTGTAAGAATGGTCGAATTATAGCACTGGAGCTAGATTCTTATCAATCTACCGTGTGAATCTTCAATATTTAGTAAGTCAATCTCTTAGCTCAGGTTAGCAATATAGGACCATTTTGGTCCTCTTGTTTTGGTTTTACTGCCTCACTTAAGTTGCGCCGATCGTTATCAATGGAGAATCCGTAAACAGAATCTGCCTTGATCTGGAGGGAGCTGCGAACCACAGCAGTATGAGACCTACTAATGTAGTCTCTAAAAGGAAATGGGGCGACTTACTGGTTCTTCTTCTTGTCGGCCTCGGTAGATCAGTCGGATACGCATCTTACTGGTGATCAGGAGGACGCGGGTTCGATATCTTGCGGGGTTAGCAACATTCTTTCATGGAGATTGATCATGAAATCTTTTCTATGGCCATTCTCCCCTGCTGATTCAAGCAAGGCAGTTTTCAGTTTATGGCTAAAGAATGCACACTGTACTGGTTAACCACTCAAGTATAAGCCTGCCCAGAAAAAAAGTGTGGATAGGTAACCTAACCGGCTGAAAAATGACCTAAATTGTGTTGACAGGGCCGTTAACCTCCAATACAAACAAACAAACAGATAAATCTTCTTCATTAACTCTGGGGGTATGCAAAAGGCGGCCAAAATTTTTTACAAACAGGTTCTCAGTAACCGCACGGCGGTTCTCCTGAAAGTTTGGGAGATATATGATACATTTTGAAAGAGAATATCAAAGCATCCCCAGGGCCATGCCCTTACCTTCTCTTCATAAAAGGCATTGTACCTCAGAAACCTTCGGATCCCCACGCCCAAACCAAATAATATATTCTTGGTAAGCTGCATTCAGTGGCACCAACTTGAGGGTCCTCCCCCCGGGTGCGTCGGGGCCATTTCCCAACCCATAGACCTATTATCACAGAAACTGCTCTGATCTGCAACCCTAAACCATATGTATTCTTGACCTTACGATAAGATGCATTCATTGTCTCTCCGGGTGCATCTGGGCAATGCCCCTGCCCTCCACTTCATGAAAGGCCTAATATCTCAGATCCCGTTCAGGTCGGCACTCCTAAACAATATAAATGTTTGTGTCTTATTATAAAACAGTTAGTTGAACGTTTCAGGTCGGGGCCACAGCTCCCCACTTCATAAAAAGCCTTATATCTCAGAAACCATTCAGATCCCCACCCCTAAACCATATATATTTATGTACCTTATGATTAGATGTATTCAGTGACACCAACTTGGGGATCCCATGGAAGCGCAGGGGCCATCCCCATACTCCTCTACTTCACTAGGGGCCTTATACAGTCGAACCTCGATGGCTCGAACCCCTTTGGGACCATGAAAATTATTCGAGACAGCGGTAGGTCGAGCCACTCTAGGTTAATGCCTAGAGGCATAACAAGATACTTTTGAACATCTTTCGATGTTGTATAATGAAAATGTTTGCTGTGTGTACTCATTAGAATCGCCTCACCGAGGCGATTCTAATGAGTACACACAGCATTTGCAAGATAAAAGACTAAAACCGTCTAATCATCCCCCACCATTTCTTATCTTTAGGATTTTCCTAGGGGCTCAAGTATGAGTTCGACCCAGCCATGGTAAACGGGCCATCGGTGTTCGAGCCATCGAAGTTCTACTGTATCTCAGAAACCATCCATATATATCTTAAAAATATAAAATCTTTGGCTCGTCGGCTCGGCTAGGCTCGGCCAGGCCTTGGCTTTTATACCCGACCAACCCAGGGTCCGTTGGGGCCACGCCTCAACTCCACTTCATAAAAAGGCCTACTATCTCAGAAACACAGCCCTTGATGGGTGCTAATTTGAGTATGTGGGTTTGTTTGTCGGTATAATCATATCTTGTTATATTTGAATTCCTGGTAAATCCATTGTAAGACCCCATTTGGAGTACGCAGCGGTCGTTTGCCCACCCCCCCCCCCCCCCCACCCCCCCCCCCCCAATTTCAAAAAGGACATTATTACATTAGAAAACGTTCAACGTCGTGTGATCCGCCTAGTTAAGTCAATCAGGCATCTCAGTTATCCAGAGAGGCTTAGAAACCTTGGTCTTCCCACACTCGTGTATAGAAGAGAGCGTGCGGATATGATACATGTGTATAAAATTCTTAACGACATTGACAAAGTGGACGAAGATATATTCTTTTCTATGGCTGCAGCAAGATCAACAAAAGGGGACTCTAAGAACTTGTTAAAAAAAACACTCCAGATTAAAAAGGAGAGCAAACGTATTAAGTAACAGGATAGTAAATGCTTGGAATACGCTCAGTGAAAACGTGAGTTCACCCTCCCTCAACACGTTCAAGTCAAGACTTAACCAGTGCTGGAAAGGTCATCCGCATAAGTTTGAGACCGCATGTTATTCTGCACTTCCCCCAACTACCAGACATGACCAGTAACTAGAAGCGTTAGAAGCCTCCGTGGTGTAGTGGTTATGCAATTCGACTTGTAAAACAGGGATCGAAGGATCGATCCCGGGCTTCTCAGACTTTCAGAGGAGTCTTTAAACCGAGGTTCCGTCTCCGTATGACCTTAGCTGTTGGTGGGATGTAAAACACAAACACTCACTTATCTAGACGCGTCAGAAGAAGCTGAAGGCTGACCTATTGACGTCTAATAGGTATTACAGGTAGTGTTAAGAGAAATCTGAACCATAGGGCCACGGAGGTCTGTTGACTTAGTGATCAACCATAGTCAAATGCTTTCAAACATACTGACCTTATTCAAACGCTGCAGTTTGATAAAACACTGGTCCCTACAATGTTGATTATTTACTGGACCCCTTAATGCTGTATATAGTCCATGGTCCCCTTAATGCTGTGTATTTACATTGGTCCCCATAATGTTGTACCCAGTGAATTAGTAAAGAAGGCTGGCTAAAAATTATTAAGCCTCTCACAAATGTGGTTTGAAAGATGAGTTTATCTTAGGGAGGGACATGTAATTTTTCTCAGGGTTCTACGATTTTCGCCCACTTTGAGGTATCACTGAATGCATCAAATGATAAAATACAAGAAAGAACTCGATATAAGTGAAATATTTTGCAAGAGTTGTAAAACCATTTATTTATTTAAAAAAAACACATTGGTCCCCTTAATGTTGTATATATACTTTGGTCCCCTTAATATTATATACAAAATGGTCCACTTAATGTATGCAACAGGGTTAGCAGGATTAAGGGGACCAAATTTTTTGTATATTTTTTGTTATTTGATTTCTTGCATTCATCTTTTAGGAGTGAGAAATGTTAGCTTAAAGTTGTTGAAAAATATATTAAATGCATAAAATATAGCATTAGTGATCGATATACAAAATGTCCCCCTAATGCAGAAAATAATATACGGTCACCTTAATACATAAATCAGATATATATATATATATATAGCCACTACGTCTCTAACAAAGGAGTTTTCATGGAAAAGTGTTTAGCTCGTTTTTTCCTGCAAGGCCCGTCAGATAGAGTTACTAAGTACCGTTGTGCGTTTGCACTAACGGATTTATATGAGGAATGCCTAGATCCCATGGATACCGAAGTTTGCAATTATTACATTCTATT
>OY757026.1:100094350-100150998 GCA_963580285.1 Lucinisca nassula
GAAGTAGAACCTATTGTTGTAGCGATTATGACAATATTAGAAGCAGCTATAGTGGTAGTAGTGCTTTAAGATGTAGAAGTGTTTGGAGCAGAAGTCGCCATTTTAGCAGTTGTAGTGTTGTTGTATTATTGGTAGAAGTCGTGTTATTATTATTATACCTTTTATTCTTAGTAGAAGTAGGAGTAGTAATAGTAACAGTTGCACAAGTAATAGTAGTTCTAATTACAATTGCAGGTGCAGTAGCATAATCATTAGTGAAATTGTAGGAGTAGTAGCTTTAACAACAACTGCCAATTCTACTAAAGCAGCTACTACTACTATTATTACTACTACTATTACTTCTATTGCTACAACTACTACTTTTTAGGGCCCCGCACTGAAAGTGTGGGTGCCCTATAGTAATCACTCTGTCCGTCCGTCTGTCTGTCTGTCCGTCCGTCTGTCCGTCTGTCCGTCCACAAATTTTTTTATCCTCCATAACTTTTTATTATTCCTGGATGGATTTAAATATTACTTGGCATCATTCTGTCCGTCCGTCTGTCTGTCTGTCTGTCTGTCTGTCTGTCCGTCTGTCCGTCTGTCCGTCCACAAATTTTTTTATCCTCCATAACTTTCTTATTCCTGGATGGATTTAAATATTACTTGGCAGAAATGTTAACCATAATGTGATGGAGTGTTGCGCGCAAGACTCAGGTCCGTACCTCAAAGGTCAAGGTCATACTTAGAGGTTAAAGGTCAAAAAAGGGTCTTTCCTGTGTCCAATTAATAACTTTGTTATTATTCCTGGATGGATTTAAATATTACTTGGCAGAAATGTTAACCATAATGTGACGAAGTGTCACACGCAAGACCCACAGCCGTACCTCAAAGGTCAAGGTCATACTTAGAGATAAAAGGTCAAAAAAGCGTCTTTTTTATTGTGTCCAATCTATAACTTTCTTATACCTGGATGGATTTAAATATTACTTAGCAGAAATATTAACCATAATGTGACAGTGTGTCACGCGCAAGACCCAGGTCCGTACCTCAAAGGTCAAGGTCATACTTAGAGGTGAAAGGAAAAAAAAAACGTCTTTTTTAACATCAACATTTTCCTACTCCTCTGATAGCGCTGCCGGGGCCCTAGTCAGTTTCACTGACAGCTCTAGTTGTCATAGTAGTAGCAGTTGTTACAGTAGTAGCAGTAGTAGAAGAACGACTAGTAGTGGTTGTAGTATTAGAAGTATTAGTAGTAGTAGTACTATGAGTGGTAGTGGTTGCAGTATTAGTAGTTGCAGTAGTAGTAGTTTTGTTGTAGTAGCAGTCAGCAGTAGGAACAGGTAGTGCTATTATTTCTGCCATAATTAAGTAGTAGAAGTGGTGACAGTAGTAATGCAGGTAGACCGGTATCGGTCATCTTGACCCTTTTGTACACCATACTATATTGCCTACACTGTACATACTCGACCATAATAGGAAGTCCGTGCAATGAACACTCCATATATTCCACTTTATATACAGAAAACTGGTGTTTGCTGGGGTATAAATAAATTGTTATTTCTGCTCCAAGACATTTTTTTGGCTTTGGTTTTTAGGCCCTTTCAAGATTATTTGACTCACATCGAGCCGAACGTTAATCAGAGTTGGGCGAAAACCGGAGTAACCGGAGAAAAGTTACCTGACATTCCGTTGCAGAACTTGGCGTCTCACATGTGGCCCGAGCCAGGCTCGAACCCACAGCGGTGACAGACCTAATGCTTAAGAGTCAGCGCTCTTATCTGCTAGGCCACAGAGGCCCGTTCTGCTCCAAGACATAGGTTGTGGGCACCAGCAATTTAAAGGGGGGCTTAAAAGGGTGTTCATTTCACGGACTTTTCACATGATGTACAGAACATAAATCGGAAATTGCTAGGGCCCTTTTATACGGTCAAATTGTTAGTTACATGTAGTTTGAATTAATGTTAAACACGTTCTGTACCAAATGGAATCTTCCTCCTCATATATAGCAGGAGTCCATTTCAAAATTTAGGACTGTCAGATTGTGTTTTCTTCAAAATTTGTTTGGAAAATGACTGAAGTTTTAGCAAACAGTGGAGGCCCTGATCAGACGCCGCGTTCTGCGGCGTCTGATCTGGGCCTGCACTGTTTGCCAAGCACCCGTTTAGGGGTTACACGTACAAAAAGGGTTAACGTCTCCGTCAATACGTTTAAGTTTTTTGGAGTCGTCGCTTCCAAATTTTGTGGGAATTTTACCCGAAATTGAGACCTCAAGCCCTGCCGCCCAACGAAACTAACATGGCATTGGACTGCCCGGCGCACACCACTTTGCCTTGGCAGGCTTAGTCCTTCTAAGCGTTTTGCCAGTTATACACTGTCGGTTTCAGCTCTGCGTGGAAGCACTATGCTCTCCAAGCCCTCGTGGACGGGGGGTTTTGTTCGCCGGTTTAATTATCAATTTAGCCGAGGCACAGCATTTCCTATAATTTACATTGCGCGCCCAGAGAAGGCTGAGATCAACCTGCGCATCCGTGCAGACCGTGAGTCTTCGTTGTGTGCTCTAAGGATAGTAAAGGACACAATGCTCCTTCATGCAGCAAGAAAAGTCTCAGGTCAGACTATATGGATGCGCAGGCTGATCTGATTTTTCGCTGGGGACACATGTAAATTATAGGAAATACTGTGCCCCGGCTAAGTTATCAAACACAATCCAATTTTTTTATTCAACATGTGTCTATGGCTATGTATGCTCTGTACTCTGTGATGACTTAAATCAGTCTATGCCAACAGTCAGTCAGGATTCATGTACAACCTCCTACGTTTGCATGAAGCCGCCTCGGTACAGGTCGTGGGTTCTTAAGCTGAAGCCGGAAACAATTTTGTCAGGTTTCTTTACTATGGCCACTCTCTCCTTTCTGTTTGTTTAAGATGAGCAGTTGCTTCATTACGAAAACACGCCTATACCAATGCATTGTAAACTTTACTGCCGAATAAACGAACATTTCTGCTCAAAATATAATTTATGCGTACTAGGCGGTTCTATTGAGTACCTACAATTTATAATTAAGAGCAGAAATAAGAAAAATATGGTTTACCCCAGGCCTGTAAACCGCGGTTTTACTATATAAAAGTCGGGGTAAAGGGGGTCAAAATTATATAAGCGTATTTTCATGATGGTTTGCCAGTTTTTGTGAAAGAATGTGCAATGTACTGGTTAACAGCCTGTCCAGGAGAAGTGGTTAGGCAAACAGACCCGCTTGAAATGACCTTAAAGACCCATTTGACCTCACTTTACTTAAGAATATTAGGGTAAAATGTGGTATCATTTTTAGGCTTATTTCTTTCTAATACATAGACTTGTGATAAAGTCTTTGGAAGATCAGGAAGAAATCTGTTTTGGTCTATAAAAAATTCGAATGAGGTTTTAAATAAATTGAAATCTAGACATTTTCGTGCTTCTAGTCTGTCTACCTACGATTTTTCCACTCTTTACACTACACTTCCTCATAATCTTATTAAAGAAAAGCTTAATGATTTAATTGCATGGGCTTTTCACAGAGAAGATTCTCTCTATCTTGCATGTAATGTCAGAAATGCATTTTTCACTTCTAAAGGGCATAAGAATTATACACTTTGGTCATGTCAGAAAGTGTGTGATGCCCTCACCTTTCTACTTGACAATATTTATATTAGATTCGGTACTAAGTTATTTAGACAAATTGTGGGTATTCCGATGGGTACTAATTGCGCACCTCTTGTGGCTGATCTGTTCTTGTATTGTTATGAAAGTGACTTCATTTTGTCGCTTTCCATTGATAACCAATCTGAAATTATTGAAGCTTTTAGCTCTACTTCTAGATATTTAGATGATTTATTAAATATTGATAACACCTATTTTGATGGTTTGATCAGTCAGATTTACCCCCTAGAACTTCAGTTAAATAAAGCAAATTCTTCTGATACCGAGGCCCCGTTTTTGGATTTACATCTATCTATTGTAGATGGAGTTGTTTCGTGCAAAATTTATGATAAATGCGATGACTTTGATTTTGAGATTGTAAATTTTCCTTTTTTTGATGGTGATGTTCCTCGTGCGCCATCCTATGACGTTTATATTTCGCAATTAATTCGATTTGCTAGAGTGTGTAGTCATGTAACTGACTTCAACACTCGTAATAAATTATTAACGGCTAAACTCCTTAATCAGGGTTATCGGTACCATAAACTACGCAAAGCCTTTTCAAAATTTTATAGACGCAATTCTGATTTAATTTCAAAATTCAATATTGGACTTAAATCTCTTCTGCAACAAGGTCTATCGGAACCCGAATTTTATGGTGACTTAGTATATAAATTCAGAAAAATATATAACCGCAATGACTTCAGCACCCAATTTCGTAAAATCATTCTTCGATATAAAAAGATTGGGTACAATGTGGATATTATACGACAGACTGCATGCATGGTAGTTAACCCAATCACGGTTGGCAACTTTGCTTCCCTCTTTAATTGCACGCCGGTGGGTCAGGCCTCAGATTCTATGACGGCTCCAACGTAAAGGCTTATTGAAAATTAGAGAGATAATGTTGGTTGGTGCCTGATGCTCTGTCTCTGGTCGGGCTCATCGGAGTCTAACTGTTGGTTTTCTTTTGCTCCAGCATTTCAGTGGTTTCTTGCTGTCGAGTCCTCACCGTTGTCTCACCTCTGTGGTTCTTTGATTTTTGTGTTCACGGAGATGTTGCACTGATGAGTTAGGAGGCCTTCATGCGGACTGAACAAATTATTTGTCTAAATCGCGACGGAAGTAAGGGCGAGGATTGTGGCCACGTAAAATCGATTTAAGCCCCCAAGTGGAAATCTTCCACTGACCGTTCCAAGGCGGCTCTTCTGTGGCGATTTATTTATGTTGTTGTTTGTTACTTACTGTGTGTATCACTTGTGTCTTTTTATTTTGGATGGCCATTTGGCCATTTTGTGGGAAAGAAACTGTCCTTATGGCCTTCCTTTGTTTAGGTTTCCATTATGGTCTGGTCGCTTAATGTTTGTATTTCTTTCCCTTTGGTGTCTTTTATGGGTGGAGTAAGTTAATTGTATCAATTCCTGATCTTTGTTTTACTTCTACTTGCCATCGTTGCTATGGGCCCAATGAGCAGATGTTACATTAGAATTCCGATGGCTCCAACACCGATTGCTCGTATAACATGGGGGAGTCGAACCCGTTCTTGAGTCCTTAGAGAAATCCTTTTCATAAAAAATAGTGCGTTATTGAGGCGATTTTCGCCCTTTTTTTCGCTAGTGTATGTTGTGTCGATGAGGCGATTCTAATGAGTACACACAGCATACATTTATATTATTGAACATCGAAAATATGTCCCAAAATGAACCCATTATGTTTGCTGGAAGTAACCCTCAATGGCTCGAATACGTTTTCTTGCATAAATACCTATGCGCATGCCTGTTTGAAGCCATTGTCAAATGGACCGAAAGCCGTGCTCAAACAGCAAAAAACATGTTCAAATCATGTAATTCGCGTGCGGTTTGAACATGGATTTCGAGCTTTTGATATCACAAGACGGGCCTTGTTTTGTTTTCGTTAGGTTGAGCGACGTAACGTTATCGCCCTGAACGTAGCGTTTTGGGGTTCTATGGTGACGTCACTGCACAACAACGTCATTGTAAACAGCATTTTGAACTGGCCGCCACTTTGGTTTGCCTGTCGCATTTGAAGAGTTTACATGGAAATTATATGGAGCTTCTTGGCGTTTTAGTCAAAATTTGCGGTCGGATTCGAAAGTTATGCAAGAACAACTATCATCCATGGTTATTCCTTTGCATTAACATTTGCCGGATCCCTCGGAAGCTTCCTCGGGATCCGGCAAATGTTAATGCATGAAAAACCATGGTTGATCCCTACATGGGACCACGTAAATCTGTTCGAGACAGGGGTAGTTCGAGTCACTGAAGTTCGACTGTAAGTTTGGAGTCCGTCATACATTTCCACTAAAAAGCAAGGTAAGATTGTTTTATCTCACACGTTTGTATTATCCTAATGTCCTAATGAGACTTTCATTGTTTACAACACTTTGGCTTTTTGTAAGGTGAGGGTCGATAAACAATTGCAGATGATGAAAGCACATCTTTGTCATGACTGTCTTCACTGGAGGTCATCTTCATTTTGTCCACAACAACTGCACCTGTTCAAATTATGCATTAGTTATACGTAAACTATTTTTATCATATGACGTCGCGTCTGAGAATGTAATAACGCCATGTATTATATTCGATAATCCACTAGTGGATTAAATATGCAAATTAGCTAGATACGTCCCGTAACCGTTACGTGTACTACGTCCTTAACGACGTCGCGTTTACTAATGGCGGAATATTGACATTTTCGTAAACAATCGTGAATAAAATGCGTTTTAAATGTCATATGATAAATAGAATCTTGCATTCGTGCTCGTGTATTATTGAATTTATTAAACTCGTTGAAGAAAAGGGATAAAATGCTCGGCAAAGCCTCGCATTTTATCCCTTTTCCTCAACTCGTTTAATAAATTCAATAATACATGAGCACTCATGTAAGATCCTCTATATAGTGACATGAAAACAAATCGATATTACTAAGTGCCTTATTTCAAGCACGCATTACGAAAACACGCCTATAGAAATACATTGTGTATTCTACTGCGGAAAAATGCAAGTTTTAAGATGAAAAATTGTGATATTTTTCTTATTTCTGCTCAAAATATAGATTGTGGGTACACGTTAGAACCGCCTCGATGAAGCGGTTCTAAAGAGTACTCGCAATCTGTGACTCCAAGCAAGAATAAAGAAAGTAACATAGTCAAATCGTCAGCCTCACTTTTTATATTTTGGGGTCAAAAAATATTTTTATAAGGGCTTGTAATAAGAATGAAATTAAAAATTTTATTCATTATGCGCAAAAAAGAGCGGCGGTTAAATATGAACCAAATGCAGATAAAATGTCGAACTTTTAACCTTACTGATCACTTACAGGGCTATATTCGGTCATTGGTACGAGTTGAGAAAAAGGGATAAAATGCGAGGCTTCGCCAACCAGTTATCCTTTGTCCTCAACGAGTTTAATAAATTTTAATAATACATGGACACAAATGCAAGATTCTATATATCATATGACATTTTAAACGCATTTTATTCACTTTTTGTTTACAAAAATGTCGATAGTCCGCCATTAGTAAACGCGACGCCGTCAAGGACATCATGCGTGTAACGTTACGGGGCGTATCTAACTAATTTGCATATTTAATCCACCAGTGGATTACCGAATTTATAACATGACTTTATTACATTCTCAGCGTCGAATCTGGGTCTTAACTGTTTTCTACTTAATCTTAAAACTAGAAATTTATTTGATTTCATATCTCAGACAGACTTCTTTTTCTTTAAAGTCCGAGTAAAATTAGGAGCAAGTCCCAAACATGGCTTAAATAGTGTTGACGGGGCCATAAAACCTCTACACAAAAACAATCTTATTGGTGTTTTCATATCTGTATAACCAGCATTTCCACATGAGTTTTATTATTATTATTTTTATAGACGATCTTACATAAGTGTTCATGTTTTATTGAATTTAATTAACGAGTTGATGAAAATGGATAAAATGATCGGCAAAGCCTCGCATTTTATCCATTTTACTCAACTCGTTTAATAAATTCAATAATACTTTGCCGAGCATTTTATCCATTTTCCTCAACTCGTTTAATAAATTCAATAATACATGAGCACGAATGCAAGATTCTATTTCTCATATGACATTTAAAACGTATTTACTTCACGAATGTTTTACAAAAAATGTCAACATTAGTAAACGCGACGTCGTTAAGGACATCGTACATGTAACGTTATGGAGCGTATCTAACTAATTTACATATTTAATCCACTCGTGGATTATTGAATGTATTATTTGACGTTATTACATTCTCAGACGCGACGCCATATGATAAATTAACTTTTTTCTTATTTTGGCTTCAACATGGATTGTTGTCTCATTGTTAAACTGCCTCAATCGCTCTTTTTTTCGAACACGAAATAAAGAAAATAATACATTACGACAACTCACCCGTGCGACATAGTGTATTTTTCATATCTCAAAAATGGCTTCTTTTCTGATGAAAATCCGTGATATTTTTCTTATAAATGCTCTAAACATATGTTGTGGGTGCTCGTTAGAACCGCCTCGTTGAGGCGGTTCTAACGAGTACCCACAACCTATGTCTTGGAGCAGAAATAAGAAAAATAATGTATACCCCCGTAAACCCCAGTTTTCTCTATATAAAGTGGGGTTTAGGGGGGTCTTTATTTCACGGACTTGTTCACGTGATGTATCTGAATATAGACCTCACTGTTCTCCAAACGGAATGGGGCTAACAGGAGTATTCATAAAACTGACTTACATGTAGATGGATTTGTTTTGTGTTTAACGACACGTCAACCCTTGTGGGTCATTTTGTGTCGTCTCCACATCACGTGGACAAGTCCGTGAAAAGAAGACCCCCTAAACCCCACTTTATATAGAGAAAACTGGGGTTTAAGGGGGTACACATTATTTTTCTTATTTCTGCCCCAAGACATAGGTTGTTGGTACTCGTTAGAACCGCCTCATTGAGGCGGTTCTAACGAGCACCCTCAACCTATGTTTTGAACATTTATAACAAAAATATCAAGGATTTTCATCAGAAAAGTAGACATTTTGGAGATGTGGAAAATGCACTGTGTCGCACGGGTGAGTTATCGTAATGGAATACAGGGAGAAAAGCGATAGAAGAGACAGTGAAGGAGATGAAAGTGAGGGACAGAGGAGAAAGAGGAAAATGAATGGAACTGCAGAAATAGAAGAAATAACAACAACTCCCCTCTACCCTCATCTACTGCAAGGACAGAATATAAGAATCTTATATGGGTGTGAGAGGTGGATGGAAAAATCCGTCCCGAGGGACACTGTCCGGCATCACGAGGCCTGCCGAGTGATGCCGGACAGTGATCCCGAGGGGCGGATTTTCCTATCCACTCCTCACACCCATATTGGATTCTTTTTCTTGCATACCTTCCATTTCTTAAAGCGGATTTTTAATGCTGCTGTCACTTCGGTTACCGACGTCCGCCATTTTGTGATGACACAACAGGAATGTTTAGTGACGTCACGCATGACGACGCCGCGCATGAGGTTGTAATCAACCAGTGCATTTTTCAAACACGCGACTATATTCGATTTTGGGTCGGATCACCAGGGTCAGAACATAAATTTCTATCCCAGGGTAAAATTACGGATTTCCTTGTCTGGTGTGCAAGAAGGCCTTGTCCATCTGTAAGCCAGTACGTGTATCAGTTGGACGCCAAAATGACACAAGATACACGTCACCTTTGCCTCATCCAGCCGCCGCTTAAAATGAATTCGAATCACATCACGTGAACTAGTCCGTGAATTGAAGACCCCACTATACACTACTTTATACAGAGAAAACGGGTATTTACCGGGGTATACATTATTTTTCTTATTTTTACTTCAATACATAGGCTGTGGGTACTCGTTAGAACCGCCTCAATGAGGCGGTCCTAACGAGCACCCACGACCTAAGTTTGCAGTATTTATAAGACAAATATCAGGGATTTTCCTCAGAAAAGTAGCCATTTTGGAGATGAGAAGTATGCACTTTGTTGCACGGGAGTGTTATCGGAATGTACACGACGAACGAAATGTACGTATCTTAATCGCAACAGTACGAACCTATGTCTGAGAAGAGTTTGTCGATATTTAAGCCAGTCTTAGCCGAGGTTTGTATAAACTCCATTTCGTGTTCTGTCGCATATATCTCTGCTCTCTGCAAATAATAATAATAATAATAATAATAATAATAATAATAATAATAATAATTAATGATAATAATCACAGTTAATGATAATAATAATAATCCTTACGAAAACATGCCTATACAAATACAATGTAAACTTAACCGACGAAAAACACAAATTTACAGATGAAAAGTTATGATATTTTTCTTATTGCTGCTCAAAATATAGATTGTGGGTACTCGTAAGAACCGCCTTGATGAGGCGGTTCTAACGAGTACCCACAATCTATATTTTAGAGCAGAAATAAGAAAAATAAGATATACCCCTGCAAACTCCAGATGAGATGAAGATGAAAAAGAAGATGAAAAAGAAAAACAAGGAAAAGATGAAGAATAGAAAAAAAAAAGAAGAAAAAAGTAAATACTCATGATAGTTTTGATAATAATAATAATAATAATAATAATAATAATACAGTCTAACATGTATTAAGGAAGCACCTAAGGGACAATCAAAATGTGTCTTGCTTAAGGTTGATGCTTGCTTAATACAGCTAAAGTTTAATGTATTTGCCTTTTTGGGGAACTAAATGCGTGCTTGATTAAGACAGGTTGCTTGCTTAATAGAGGTGGCCATTATGACAGGTTTGACTGTAATACGAGGAGAAAGAACTGAGAAGAAGTTATAATGATGCTGATGATGTTGAGGTTAATAATGACGATGATAATGATAAATAATGATAATGATAAATATGATGACGATGACCCAACGCCGATTGGTAATCAGAATGTCGCGGGTTCGATCGCTGCTGGTTCCGTCAGTATTGTTCGTGTACATCACGTGAACAAGTCCGTGAAATGAAGACCCCCCTAAACCCCACTTTATATAGAGAAAACTGGGGTTTACGGGGGTATTCATTATTTTTCTTATTTCTGCTCCAAAACATAGGTTGTGGGTACTCGTTAGAACCGCCTCAATGAAGCGGTTCTAACGAGCATACACAATCTATGCAATGATCATTTATAAGAAAAATATCAAGGATTTTCATCAGAAAAGTAGCCGTTTTGGAGATGTGAAAAATACACTATGTGGCACGGGTGAGTTATCGTAATGGATTGAGGATGCTGAACATCACCTGAACAATCCCGTGAAATGAACACCGCTTAAAGCCCACTTTATCTAGAAAAAAACTGGGGTTCACAGAGGGATACATAATTTTTCTAATTTCTGTCCAAAGGCATAGGTTGTGGTAAATCGTCAGAACCTCCTCAATTAGGCTGTTCTAACGAGCACCAACAATCTGTTTTTGTATAATTAAGACAAAATATCACCGATTTTCATAAGAAAAGTAGCCATTTTTGAGATGTGAAAAAATGCACTTTATCTCACGGGTGTGGTACTGAAATGGAAGCGCCCCGACCATCGGGGCCTGGAGAAATAGACTGGGCTGCACGGTGCTTCCGCGCAGAGCTGAAACCGACAAAACTTGAGTACTGGTAAATAGTATAGGTCTAAGCCTGCCAAGGAAAAGTAATGAGAGTCGGACCGCTCCTTAAACCCTAGCGTTTTCTATGGGCGGTAGAGCTTGAGATGTCATTTCATCTCAATTTCGGGCAAAAGTCCCACAAAATCAAACGCAACGTTTACAAAATGACCGTAATAGTGTTGTCGGGGACGTAAAACCTCAACTCAAACAAAAAGAAACTGTAATGGAAATAATGTGCACTTCACTGGTCTATTTAGACTGTCTCACTCGAACATTTCCGGGACAATGAAAATTTGTTCGCAATAGGCGTAGTTTGAATTACTGATGTTTTACTTTACCCTTATCTTGCTGTTCACGACAACCCCTATCTTTGCAAACAGTGTAGATCCAGATCAGATGACTTCTGAAGAAGCCATCTGATCAGGATCTACGCTTTTTGGCATTTAATTTATGAATTTGTAGCAATAAATTACATCAAGTAATTTGATTGGTCGATAGACAGAAATGGGTGTGGCTTAAATGAATATTCAGCAAGATAAGGGTTAAGGTGCCAGTTACATAGGAAGGCGTGGGATATAGGGTTATATTTGCCCAAAATGACCAAAATGCTGAGATTGGCTTGAATGTAAATTGTAGTGCAGTACGCCGGATACACTAATTGGATTTAACGAACACTATCGTAATAAGCCCCCCCCCCCCCCCCCCCCCAAAAAAAAAAAACAAAAAAACAAAAAAAAAAAAACAAAAAAAAAAACTGACACTTTCTTGTACCGAATTTCATGGTGACTTAGTACATACAATCAGAAAAAAATATATACTTGCAAAGATTTCAGTACCCAATTTCTTAAAATCATTATTCGATATAAAAAGATTGGGTACAAAATTAATGTAATACGACAGACCGCATGCATGGATAAGACTGGCTAGGCGGAGCTATTCAGGTGTTGTCAATATATTTCAAATTCGCTGAGCCCACCAGAAGATCGCTAGCATGCCTTTCACATGCTCTCCGCAAGCGGACCAAATGGCAATATTCGCCAGAGCTTTATTTGTGTTAAGTTAAATTCACAAAGTCGGGTGACTTGATTTACCTTTTTGTTAAGTTACGCTACTCGCCTTGTAAACCAGGGATCGCAGGATCGATCCCGGGCTTCTCCAGACTTTCGGATGAGTCTTTAAACCGAGGTCCCGTCTCCGTATGACCTTAGCTGTTGGTGGGACGTAAAACTTAAACTCACTCACTCACACCTTTTTGTTAAAAGAACCTTCCAAAGGCAGGTTCAAACGGTAGCTCCGCATAGTCAATTTTATCTGCGTTTACTATAGTTAAGCAAATCATGGTTGATAACTTTGCTTCCTTCATTAATTGCCCGCCGGTGGGTCAGGCCTCAGATTGTATGATGGTTCCGGCGTAAGTGCTAACTTATGTAACGTTTGTTGTTGTCTGATGCTCTGTCTCTGGTTGGGGAGTCTATCTGTTGGTTTTCTTTTACGTCAGCATTTCAGTGGTTTGTTGCTGTCGAGTCACCACCGTTGTTTCATCCCTTTGGCTGTTTGATTTTTTGTTCTCGGAGATGTTGCACTGATGAGTTACATGTAGGATGCCTTCTAAACACATAAACTACGCAAAGCCTTTTCAAAATTGTATAGACGTCATTAAGATTTAATTTCAAAATTCAATGTTGGACTTAAATCTCTTCTGCAACAAGGTGTATTGGCACCCGAATTTTATTGTGACTTAGTATATAAATTCAGAAAAAAATATACTTGCAATGACTGCAGCACCCAATTTCGTAAAGTCAATCTGGAGCTTTAACCCTTATCTTGCTGTTCACGACAACCCCTATCTTTAGAAACAGTGTAGATCCAGATCAGATGGCTTCTGATGAAGCCATCTGATCAGGATCTACACTGTTTGGCATTCAGTTTATGAATTTGTAGCAATAAATTAATTTGATTAATTTGATGGTTGATAGACAGAAATGGGTGTGGCTTAAATGAATATTCAGCAAGATAAGAGTTAATAAATATTCTCAAGATACTCCAGATTAAGATCGAATTAGACATAGTAAACGAATTGTCTGTATTCGAGTTATCGAAGTTCTCTTCATATACAGTCGAACTTCGATGGCTCGAACCCCTTTGGGACCATGAAAATTTTGTTCGAGACAGCGGTAGTTCGAGCCATAGAGGGTTACTATTAGTGCCATACCAGGAGCCATAATGGAGATAATTGTGGATATCTTTTCAGTGTTCTGTATTATAAATGTATGTTGTGTGTACTCATTAGAATCGCCTCATCGAGGCGATACTAATGAGTACACACGGCATACATTTGTAAGATAAATGAAAAAAATCTTCCTAAATCACCCCTGTATCGTATTTGGAGGAATTCCCTGTGGACTCAAGAACGGGTTCGACTCATCCATGGTAAACGAGCCATCGGAGTTCGAGCCATCGAAGTTTTACTGTATATAATTTGTTCTTGCACACCAGACAAAGAAATCCGCGATTTTACCCTGGGATAGAAATTTATGTTCTGACCCTGGACCTGGTGTTCCGACCCAAAATCGAATATAACCGCGTGTTTGATAAATGCACTGGTTGATTACAACCTCATGTGCGGCGTCGTCATGCGTGACGTCACTAAACATTCCTGTTGTGTCATCACAAAATGGCGGACGTCGGTAACCGAAGTGAACGCAGCATTAAAAATTCGCAATAGAAATGGAAGGTATGCAAGAAAAAGAACCCAATATGGGTGTGAGGGGTGGATAGAAAAATCTGTCCCTCGGGATCACTGTCCAGCATCACTCGGCAAGCCTCGTGATGCTGGACAGTGTCCCTCGGGACGGATTTTTCCAATCCATCCCTCACACCCATATAAGATTCTTATGATACGTGCAGGCTGATCTGAGACATTGCTGACCAACCCAACATGTTTTGTAGTGAATTTTCTCGCAGGGGCACGGTTGTTGTACGAGTCACTTTTTATTTTATTTATTTATTTATTTGAACAATATTTTGAGAGGGTTACACAATTAGCTGTATAAGCTAGTCTACCTTGCGGCCCTCTATAACAAATAAACATATCTATATACATACTTAAAAACATATAAAATACATGAATCAGTGAAAGAGTATGAGAATTGATAAAAAAACTTGAAAACTCGTATATAACCTAAAAATAATAAAACATTATATATGTATGATAAGAAAATAAATAATAAAAAAAATTACTAACTAAATAAATAATAAAATTGTAATATTGGAGACCTAAGTAAAAGGACTACGACAATAATAATAATATAAAAATACAAAAACATGGGTTGGGATCATATGAGTCCCTTCACATTGAGCGTTTCAGGGGGGCGTATAAAATATAAGAATGGACTTAAAATGTTGTATTGGATGACATTTTAAAAATTTGATGAGCAACACTTAATCTGAGATGTTAAAAAAATGACTTAAGATTTTTTTTGAATGTATTTGATGTAAACTTACCAACATGGAAACTTTTGCAGTGAGGTCTGCCTTGTTGCCCACAAGCACTTTATGGTAACATTCTGTATACGTATCTAACGCTTCTAACCATTTCTCTACACCCTCAAATGATTGCTGCAAAATAAGATCATGGTACCCATTGGGCATTTTATCATATGACGTCGCGTCTGAGAGTGTAATAACGCCATATAATATTTTCGATAATCCACTAGTGGATTAAATATGCAAATTAGCTAGATACGTCCCGTAACGTTACACGTACGACGTCCTTAACGACGTCGCGTTTACTAACGGCGGAATATTGACATTTTTGTTAACAATTGTGAATAACATGCGTTTTAAATGTCATATGATAAATAGAATCTTGCATTCGTGCTCATGTATTATTGAATTTATTAAACTCGTTTAGGAAAGGGGATAAAATGCTCGGCACAGCCTCGCATTTTATCCCTTTTCCTCAACTCGTTTAATAAATTCAATAACACATGAACACTCATGTAAGATCCTCTATGTAACAACGCTTAGTGTCCAAGCAACGCTTAGTGACCATATGAACACTAAGCGTTGCCTAGTGACCATGCTTTGTGTTCATATGGACACTAAGCGCCGCGACTGTCGATAATATTATGCGATCCCAACGCTTCTTGTTCGCAATGTCATTTTAACTTAGAAATAATACCACTTCATGGTGTTTTCATTATTATTATTTTTTAATTTTTCGTATGTCGACTGTCACTCTTCAGAAAGTAGCCATATTTGGGGCCGGCTTTCATGCCATAAAATCTGATCGTAGGTTTACCTAAATGGCTGTTTAACTTAATGACCTGTATGAATATCACTTTATCATATGACGTCGCATCTGAGAATGCAATAACGCCATGTAATAAATTCGATAATCCACTAGTGGATTAAATATACAAATTAGAAAGATACGCCCCGTAACGTTACATGCACGGCGTCATTAGTGACGTCGCATTTACTAATGACGAAATATTGACATTTCCGTTAAAAAATCGTGAATAAAATGTGTTTTTAATGTCATATGATAATTAGAATCTTGCATTCGTGCCCATGTATTATTGAATTTATTAAACTCATTGAGGAAAAGGGATAAAATGCTCGGCGAAGCCTCGCATTTTATCCCTTTTCCTCAACTCGTTTAATAAATTCAATAATACATGAACACTCATGTAAGATCCTCTATGACGGATATGAATATCACTGTAGTTTTGACAGTGTCGCGACACTACACACTCATTAGAATTACAAATTTAAACTTACACTCTATCTTCCCTTAGGCTACATTCTGCTTCTTCTGTACGGATTTGACATAGGGGATCTTACATGAGTGCTCATGTATTATTGAATTTGTTAAACGAGTTGAGGAAAAGGGATAAAATGCGAGGCTTTGCCGAGCATTTTATCCCTTTTCCTCAACTCGTTTAATAAATTCAATAATACATGAACACGAATGCAAGATTCTATTTATCATATGGCATTTAAAACGCATTTTATTCACGTTAATTATAGAAAAATGTCAATATTCCGCCATTAGTAAACGCGACCTCGTTAAGGACGTCTTGCGTGTAACGTTACGGGACGTATCTAACTAATTTGCCTATTTAATCCACTAGTGGGTTATCGAATTTATTACATGGCGTTATTACACTCTCAGACGCGACGTTATATGATAAATTCAATTAATAAATTTAAAGCTATGTTGCCGTCTGTATTGATCAGACCTATGAATTTGTGTTCTGTCGTTTCCGTTAATTTAAGTGGAGCAGGCAATACCGTTTTGTTTAAAAATAATTTCTCCTATTGAATCGCCAATAGCCAAAATCGCCAAAATATTCCAGTCCGTTCAAAAGAAGTGGAGTTAAGAGGTGCAGGTGCTGTTCACGTTTATGCACTGCGTCTACCGTTTCTTCATCTGTATACGGTAGACGCTTTTCTGTAGTTAACATGCCCGATTTGACGTGTAAAATAGAAGTGAAAGCAATGATCAGGCATCGATACAATAAACCCGCACCTCCAATCAGGGACTTCAAAGGAAAAGAAAAACACAAACATTAAACTAGACCCAAAACAAACTAGATCCAAAACAAAGACACATGCGATGCACAAACTCAAAGACAAACTATAGTAGTAAGTCTACATATTTGATATTTATGATAACCTGACATTCTGCAAATTGTAAAGTGTAGTAGGTCGGGCAAACTAATCGCATGTTAAAACATGATTTAACGAACACTATCGTAGAATAAGAAAGCCTAAAAATTACACTTTCTTGTACCGTCATTTTAAACGTACAGGACATTATGTAAATGGTATTTCTATACAAAAAGTGACACTGGCGCCCAGCTATAGGTTCACCCTCTCATGTGGTCGTCCCTGAAGACAGAGTACCAGCGTACCACTTTCGGTGACGTCACAAGATCTCGTTGTCAACATGTGTGCCAGGACTCACTTTTTATAAGTATTTTTCTTTTATATATGTGACTTTGCATCAAGGTATGTACCAGTGTGACTTTTATATAGTGCTTCTTCATTCTGTGCATTAGCTGTCTGTGTATCGGTAACACCGAATTAGGTCATCATGTACTTTCTACTTTCGTTTTCGACTGTGTATTGACTTTCATGTTATGGAATTTTTTCAGTGACATTTTATTGCTTTAACATGGAATATAGCGACTTTCTTTTCTGTCTTCACATAAGACAGACATATTATATCAGTGACAGTGCTCAGTGACTCTCTTTCTTTCTTTAACTGAAAAATTGCATCTGTGGTGTACATGTACAGTTTGTTTACATGTACATTGTATGTACATGTAGATAAACCTGCTTGACTTGTGCAGTGTAGACCTGCCAACTGATTTGATGTAGCTCTCTTTCTTTACATTCTAAAACTGACCAGCAGATGCAGTGTGTTCAGTGTTTTGTGACTTTATTGTGTTAAATTTTTTTTTTTTTTTGGCAAACAGTGTGGACCCCTTTTACAATATAATGGAAAGGCAAACAGTGTGTACCCCTTAATAGCAATGTCCATGTGTCCATGTCTGTTTGCTGTTCTCATTCCGTCTTTCTGAGACACATTTTCAAGGCATCTGACCACATAGTTCTGTTTCACACAGTGAAGACTTGGATCATGCCGTGTGGACCCTGATCAGACTATTAGGCGTCATTTATTATTTTATTGTATCGGGTATTCTGAAAGATGCCGTGAAGATCAGAAAGCCATTCATAGGCAAAATGCATACTTTTACGTGAAATTTATGCCTTTTGTGACATTTTGCTATTTATGTACATGTATCCTAGATGTTTTCTATTTTTCTGATACTTATCATACATTTTTCAGTTGGTGATGTATCTTCTTCGCACAAGTCGAGGTAACACCTAACCTCACCTTACTAGCACTGGTACTTTCCTTTTGTTGTAACTGCACATTTAGAAGATCATGAAGACTGCTTTCTGGTAAGACTAGTTATACCATATTTTTATATTCATTCTTTTGCATCATTGTACATGTTCCCATCAATTCATCAGTCCATTAATCATTGTCTTCGAAAGCACACCCTTAAATCAAGACATGAAAGTCCGTCTGGTGTTTTTCTCCGGGTACTCGTGTTGTCTCCGCCAATAAAAAAAAAAAAAAAAAAAAAAAGTTGGCTTACTCATGCAAGCCCATGCAAGCCTCACTTACTCAGGTTTCCGTCTTCACCGAACAACTATTATTGAATACTATCATCATGTATTGTGCAAATGCAGTGTTGTTGTTTTAAAATTAATTCATTTGTGCAAATTAGGTGAATGTATTATTGTTTTCTCTTTGCTCTGGTACCCAGCTCTATAGTTGTGTGACATACTACATAGAATTTCTTGCTGTTGTGAAAATTTTCACATCAGTTAGATCTTCTTTATTTGTGAGTATACTTAATAAGTTACATTGATGTAAGTGATGAACCCTCTCACTTTTGAATATTTTTATAGTTAGTGGTACATAGTGTGACAGGCAACTTATTATATGGACAAGTCCATGTAATGTGTTAATAGTTTAGCACAGCTATATATAACTGCCTGTGATAATTTTTGTGCATTTTTTGTGTTACATATACATTTTTGTCACACAGTGAACTATAGGGCATTAATCCATAGAATATTGGTATATTGTATGGAATGTTGTGGGTACCAGATGTACTTTCGGTATTTTGAAATTATTTTGCATTGCTGCCATTTTGGACGAAGACTTTCTATGGTGATGTCCATGGAATACAGGTAAACCCTGATATTTTGAACTTTTGTCAATATAAAAATAAATTATTTCTGATTTTTTTATTTTTTGACTTGTTCAATTTTCTTCAATTGTTTATAGTGAATCATGGCAGAAGGAGGTGAAGGCATTAATTTTAAATCTTCATGGCCTGAAAAGGACATAGACTTCATGGTCGAGATGTTAAGGCGTACAGGCCGCTTTGACATAATTCCTCGCCATGAAGAGGAAATAGAAGAAGAAGAGGAAGGAGAAGAGATAGAAGAGGAAGAAGAAGAAGATAAAACTCAAGCTACTGAGCTTGAATACATAGGGGCTACTAGCACACCTGTGGTGCCCCAGCCCAACCCAATGTCTCCAGTTGCCCCGCCCACAACCAGACAAAGGAGTTCAGTTTTCCCTCCCCCACCCAAACAAATCAACCTAGTTGTTCCACCCACACCCAAACCAATGACCCCAATTACCCCAGCCCTACCCCAAGAATCCCCACTTAGACCCCTGGAGTCAAAGCAAATTCCTTTATATGGCAACCGCTCTCCCAGCCCACCTGCAAGACCCCCTTACCCTAAAGAGTTTCAATACATATTGCCCAGACAAGAGCCTGCAGGTATACTTTGTTCTCCTGTTAACATTAAACAGGAGTACAATCCTTACCCTCATTTTAGGGATTCATATTCCCATGATAGGCTAGACCCACCTGTTCAGCCATCATCAGAATATCCTCCCAATCCTCTCCGAGATGAGCCCAGGTATCCCAAAAGGCAGGGCCACAGGGTGACTTTAAGTCCTGAGCTTCCCTTTCACCACTCAAGAAGGGAAGCATATAATGTCCCTAATACGCGAGTGGTGAGGGATGAACAAAATATTTCTCCTTCTCCTGTTGAAAAAACTTTTAAACATGAAAAAACTCAATTTTTAAATCAAAATGAAAAATCTACAAAATGCAACTATGTTACAAGACCTCCCCCTGTGGAAATAAAACAGGAACCATTCCCAAGTCAGCAATACTGTAGTTCTTTTAATCCATTGCCACCCTCAAGTTGTACATTACAGGGTCAAGGCTCTTTTAATAGTACCCTCAATAACTCTTTGTTAGCAGGCATGCGGGTTCCGCAACTTCCATTCTTTTCTGGTGAAAATCAGAAAGGGGATGTTTCCTTTGAAGTTTGGAAGTTCGAACTCAACTGCCTGATCAGGGAATCAGTTTACCCTGAGTCTTTTATTTTACAGGCTGTGAGAAAATCTTTAAAAGGCAAAGCCAGAGAGATTTTACTCACAGTTGGTGAAACTTCTTCACCTACAGATATTTTAACCAAACTTGAGGGGATATATGGCAATGTTTCCTCCTGTGAAGTTTTACTTCAACAATTCTACCTGGAATCACAACTGCCCAATGAATCAGTTGCTGATTTCAGTGTTAGAATTGAAAATTTATTGAGGCAAGCCACTCGAAACAGAGTTATTGACCAGCATATCAAAAATGAAATGCTGTGTTCAAAACTTTGGAATGGCCTGAAAGACCCACTTTTAAAGAACTCCAGCAGGTTTAAGTTTGAAGCTGATAAAAACTTCAACAGCCTGCTGAAGTCAATCAGATCAATAGAACAAGATCTGAGTACATCTGCCATTACAAAGCAGATGTCAACTTTGACATCATCTGTCAGTGACAGCCAGCATGTCAAGGTTGACAAACAGTCTAAACAGATGGCACAGTCTTCTTCTGACACTACTGGTCAGAAGTTAGACAATATTGCCAGTCAGATGAAACTGCTTAGAGAAAGGATGGATGGGCTTGAGAAGAAATTTAGTGAGGCATGCCTTGCTTCTAACTCGCCGGGCCCATCCACTCTTTCACCTAGTCAAGGTATACCACCTACCCCTCCTGCCCAACGTGGTTCCTTCTCTCAACGTGGGTTCTCTGCCCAGCGGGGTTCTTTTTCTCGTGGTAGGGGCTCTTCTTTTCCAAGGAGAAGAGGTGGCTCTTACCATAGAGGTGGAGGCTCGTTTGGCAGAGGCCATTTTCAACAAGGGGCTGATCAGCACAATTTCAAAAGTGCTGACACACAAACTGACTATAGTTTGAACACGTCAAACTAGAAGGGGTCTTTATTGCGGAGCAAAATAAGGACTCCACTGTGAACTCTGATAGCTCCAACAATGATCCAACTTTATTTTCACGTATGGTTGGATCAACAAATGAATCAGAGATTTTAATTAATGGTCAGACGTGTTTAGCCCTTATTGACTCTGGGTCCATGATCACAACAATTTGTGATGATTTTTATCAACAAATGGATCCAAGGCCTGAGCTGAAAGACATTGCTGATTTTAATTTGAATATTAGTGGAGCAAGTGGCTCAAAAATACCTTATTCGGGATATATTGAAGCGGAAATAAAAATTCCTGAGGTAGAGCATATTCCTTTGGTTGTTCCGGTTCTAGTTGTGCCGACTACCAGATACTCTGGCCAAGTTCCTCTGATAGTTGGTACAAATATTATTGGTTCACTCAGGGAAGGTGTTGCATCGGACCCAAATATTTCGTCTGCATGGAATATAGCATTTTCTGCTCTTTCGTATTCCCAGACAAGGTTTGTTAAATCTACAAATAAAACACCAGTCATTTTAAAACCTAACGAAACTCGTACATTAACGGGTTTAGTTAGAAATACTTCCACCATGGAAAATGGTGTTACAGAAAACAATGTTTTAACTTCGGATTTTAATGTTTGTCCTCGTTTGGTTGCTCTTAAAACAAATGCAAAGACCGCTAGAATTCCTGTAAGGATTTGTAATCTTTCAGCCAGGCCTATTACCATTAAACCCAGAAGTCAACTTTGTGATTTGCACGAAGTCAAGGTTGTTGAAAATGTTAATCCGTTTTCTACTTCATTTTCTCAGCGGGCTAGTACTAGTAATAGTCATGCTGAGGAAATCAAAGTAGATTTGTCAGCGGAGAACTTAACTCCTCAACAGTATACCCAGGCTTCTGATTTACTTAGCCAGTGGAAGCATATTTTTTCCACTGGGCCTACAGATCTTGGTTTCACCAATCTGGTGGAACACGAGATCAACTTAAGTGATCCTACTCCATTTAAGGATCCATACAGGCGTATACCTCCTGCAATGTTTGAGGAGGTGCGCCAACATTTAAAAGAAATGTTGGACGCAGGGGCTATACGAGATTCCCAAAGCCCTTTTTCTTCCAACATTGTTCTGGTCCGGAAAAAAGACAATAGCTTACGCTTTTGTATTGATTTCCGGAAACTGAACAACAAGACAATTAAGGATGCCTATGCCTTGCCAAGAATAGAAGAGACCATTGACACATTGTCTGGCTCGAAATATTTCTCCAAACTTGATCTGAGATCTGGCTACTGGCAGGTTGGAATCAAAGAAGGGGATAAACATAAGACTGCATTCTCTGCCGGCCCCCTAGGCTTCTTTGAATGTAATAGGATGGCCTTCGGCCTTACTAATGCACCTAGCACATTTCAGAGGCTTATGGAGCGCTGTATGGGGGACCTACACTTGAAGGAATGTCTCATTTACTTAGATGATATAATCATCTTCAGTAAGACATTCGATGAACACATCACCAGGCTGCAAAATGTGTTCAAACAGCTTGAGCAGCACGGCTTAAAGCTCAAAGCCTCCAAGTGTGAGTTTTTCAAGACCCAGGTGCAGTACTTAGGCCACATTGTCAGTGATAAGGGTGTCCAGACAGATCCTGACAAAATTGCAGCGTTAAAAGAATGGCCTGCCCCTTCCAATATACAGGAATTGCGTAGTTTTCTCGGTTTTGCGGGTTATTACAGGCGCTTTGTCTGTAATTACTCCAAAATTGCGAAGCCTCTCAATGACCTGTTAGTAGGACACCCAACAACCAAGAAAGCCAAGCGATCTAAGTCTGCAGTTCCTTGGTCTTGGGGGCCTGATCAACAAACAGCTTTCGATACAATAATCGAAAAGCTTACATCACCACCAGTCTTGGCATATTCAGACTATAGCAAAGAGTTCATTTTGAACATCGATGCTAGTGGTGATGGGCTAGGTGCTGTTCTATACCAAGAACAAGATGGTATAGAACGTGTCATAGCCTATGCTAGCAGAGGTCTTAGAGCCAGTGAGTGCAATTACCCTGCACATAAACTTGAATTTTTGGCCTTGAAATGGGCAGTGTGTGATAAATTCCATGATTACTTGTATGGAAATAAATTCACTGTTAGAACAGACAACAATCCATTGACGTATGTTCTAACAACGGCTAAGCTAGATGCCACAGGCCATCGTTGGCTAGCCGCACTGTCCAGCTACAATTTCTAGCTCATTTACAGGTCCGGCAAGAAAAACCAAGATGCCGATGCCCTCAGTAGATTACCATCCACTGATAAAGGGGTCCTGTTTAATGACGCTATTAAGGCCATCTGCCAGGCGGTATTAGCCCCTAAAGAGGAGGCGCCGGCAGTTGAATGTGTATTGGTTGCTCAGCATTTTGACCTCACTGGTGAAGAGGTTGGCTCTGACTCTGGTTCAGATTTCAGTCAAGTTGACTGGCGTGCTGAACAAACCATTGACGGCACGTTGAACAGAGTGAAGACCATTCTTGCCTCTGGACACAAACCTACCAAGAGACAGATTGCTCTTGAGGAGACAGAATGTCAGAAAATCTTAAAGGATTGGGACAGTCTATTTTTCAAAGACGAGGTTCTTTACCGTCGTCATTCTTTACATGGCACCTCTGTAAACCAGCTGGTATTGCCTGAGGTTTTCCGGGAGATAGCACTTAATGGTCTGCATGATGAGGCCGGCCATCAAGGCAGAGACCGCACTATGTCCCTGGTAAAATCTCGGTTTTACTGGCCTGGGATGGATGGTGACATAGAAAAGAAAGTCCGAAACTGTCCCAGATGCATCCGAAGAAAGTCTCGAGAGCGGGCTCCAGCAAAACTTGTGACTGTAGAGTCCACTTATCCCATGGACTTGGTATGCATGGATTTTCTGTCTCTTGAGACATCAGCGGGTGGTTACGAAAACATCTTGGTAATTACAGACCATTTCACCCGCTATGCTCAGGCCATACCAACCAAGAACCAAACGGCCAAGACAACCGCTAAAGTTCTCTTCGAAAACTTCATCTGTCACTATGGGTTTCCATCCCGTTTACATAGTGACCAGGGCCGCAATTTTGAGAGCCAGGTTATTAAAGAGCTGTGTTCCATTGCTAACGTTGACAAGTCTAGGACTACACCCTACCATCCCATGGGTAATGGAATGCCTGAGCGCTTTAACCAGACTCTGCTCAATATGTTGGGTACTTTGGAGGATGACCAGAAGTCTAACTGGAAGTCCTACGTTGCGCCCTTGGTTCATGCCTACAACTCAACCCGTCATGAGACCACTGGATTTTCCCCGCATTATTTAATGTTTGGGCGACACCCTAGACTGGCGGTTGATGCCTTTCTAGGCATAAATCCAGAGAGTAGGCATGCGAACCAGACAAAGTTTGCAGCCGATCTGAAAAAGAGGCTCGACTTTGCCTATAAGACAGCCACCAAGGAGGCCCGTCGCCAGGGCGCAAGGCATAAGGAAACTTATGACCTCAAAGCTCGGGATGCCCAGCTTCTGCCCGGTGACCGTGTACTGGTGCGCAACGTCGGACTGAGGGGAAAGTGCAAGCTGGCAGATAAATGGGAGAAAGAAGTGTACTTGGTTGTTGAACAGCCAAATACAGAGGTTCCTGTGTACGTTGTCAAACGTGAACATGGGAGGAGCATCCGAAGGATGCTGCACAGGAATCTCCTTCTTCCATTCATGGCCCTTCCAGCATCCAAACAACGCTCCCCGGATACAGATATATCACCAAATAGCAGTTCTCAACCGTCACCGGTTGAGGGTACAACTGCCGGTGATATCAATGTTCCGGGTGGAGCGGCAGGTAGTGCAGCCTCACCTGCACCAGACTCTGCAGTTCCAGATAGTGCGAACATGCTGGATGCACCGGTATCCCCTAGTGTGGTGATACCCCCAGAGAGATCGTCATTGAATCCTTTGGCGAAACCCTTCAGTCCTGCTCCGGGGTCTCAACCAGAATTGCGACCTCAAGCACGTCCAACAAGGCATAGGCAGAAACCAAGGTGGCAGGCAGGAGGGGACTGGTTATTTTAAATTTTCGTATATTTTTTTTAACTGACTTAACAGCTGACATGGTTTTCTGGTTTCCTGTGCATGCATCTTATTTTTTAAATGAAATGTCGAGACGACATTTTTTCACAGAGGGGGAGGGGAGCGTGTGACAATTACGCTAAATATATTCTGGAGAGAGGCTTCGAAACAAAAAGTTTTCATTTAAACGGGTTGCTGGGTTGCAGTCGAGTGACGATGCATGGCTTGTCATGGCGTCTCTGGAGAGCTTGTATGTTGTCAGAGTGCTCTTGGCACGTGCCGCACTGGAATGCAATTCTGCTGACACTTTGTTTTTTTCTTAAGTTCAGCTTCTGCTTGGTTGCAGTTGGTTGACGGTGCATGATTTATCATGGTGTCTCTAGAGAGCCTGTGTGTTGTTAGAGTGCCGTTGATACGTGGTGCACTTGACTGCAAACTGGCGAGAAAGTTCTAGTAGGAAAATTGTATTATTGAAAATTTCGCCTTGACATGATTTCGCGCTTGCTTGGACATGGGTTGGTTACAACCTAGGTGGGGGCTATCCCAATCAGACCGTGGCCGGTTCGTGCTTCTGGCTTGTGCTTTCGTGGAAGGGTGAATAATTTCGTAAGAATTGAATAGTTCTGTTATATTTCCTCTCTCCAGTCCAGCGCTTAAATAATGTATTTTTATATGACACTTCCATTTTGGCTGTGTTTTAGGATAAGCAATTTTAGCCTGGTTTTAATGTTTAGCCGTTTGAAGCTAAACCAGTAAGGAGTGTCCTATTACGCGCTATCAATAAAAGATTTTTTTTTTTGTCTAAGTTCTGTATATAAAGTTTTATCTTTTGCGCTGTGCATACTGTGCAGCATTTATGACAGCGCATTTTGATAAGGGTTTACCTGGCAAAGTGTTAGATATGTTAACTTCACTAGCTCGATAAAAATTTGGAGCAATAGCTTCGGCTCCTATTTAATTATCAGATTGGTATTTATAAACAAAATATACATCTGGTAAATTTATATAAATAATTGTAAAGGTGAAGTTAAACTTGTGTTTTGTTTAAACTCATTCAAGTAATTTGTTAAGTTAAATGTCGGGACGACATTTCCCGAAGAGGGGGAGAATGTCACAGAGTGAAATTATGGAAACTGGAGGAGCGCTTGCGTTTAGGACTTTCTAGTCGTCTCCAGTTATTTTCCCCTATTGGTCGTCGTTTTTCATACTTCATATACTCATATATTTCATATTTCATTAAGCATTAAGCATTCCTGAGTAGCGTATATCAATTTCCGGTGTCCTTATGTAAGTTTCGCGCGCTTTTCACGTCACTGATTAACACCGCATGCGCACATTCTTACCTTAGCCTTTGTCAGTCTTTCTTTGTCCCTGGCGAAGGTAGGTCTCACGACCACCTGACGGACACCATCTTTATGTTATTCCTAATTACTTAGGATATTCATATTATTTATACAGGTATGCGTTTACTTTATTACATTATCTTGTTGAACATTTGTAAATTATCATAATTGTCATTATTTCATGAATATTCATATCTTGCCATTTCGATCTCTCGACCTCGGGGTCAGTCTTTCTTTGTCCCTGGCGAAGGTAGGTCTTACGACCACCTGACGGACACCATCTTTATGTTATTCCTAATTACTTAGGATATTCATATTATTTATACAGATGACGAGGTCGAGAGGGAGAAGGTTCCTGACATAACTCAAAAACATGGAAACACCAAATAGCGTTGTCATCATTTGAACCCCGAACCCCCTCGAGAAAGCGGGAGAAGCTGTAACGTCATATCAACGTCTATCATCATCATGTGGCCACAACCACCTTAACCCATTCATCAATCCCATAACAATCCCGTGACAGCAATATCTTTCCCGTGACAAATAACTAAAATATAAATTCTACAGACAGCTAGGTTTAAAATTATTAAACGACTCGAAGCTGACTTAAAATGGATAAATTATTAGACACCTTTTATCATGAGGGCAATATTTCTTTAATGCCAGTTTTTGATATTTTCTCGCTTCTGGACTGTCGAATTCGTAAACTTTGATCGAACGGCACCAAACAACGGCGACAATAAACGTAAATTACGCGCTTTTAAAAGAATCAATACCAGGCTGAAGAGACTGTCTAAAATAGTATTGAATTGTGGACGTCACCAAATGTTTGCATTTCTAAGTTCATTACCCATTTCTGTATAACGTATTCTAGACACCGAGGCAAATACATTGTACGATAGCTCTAAACAGTTAAACGATGCTGCTCTTTCAACTAGAGGTTATACTCAGCATGCTCTTCGTCCTTTCATCGATTCTGAAATTAATCACAAACGCCGTTACATTAAAATATAGTTCATTAATAATGACCTCAGATTCTATGACGGATCAACGGTAAAGGCTTACTTACTTAACGTTGGTTGGTGTCTGATGTTCTGTTTCTGGCTGGGCCCCTCCGAGTCAAACTGTATGTTTTCTTTTGCTCCAGCATTTCAGTGGTTTACTGCTGTCCAGTCCTCACTCTTGTTTCATCTCTGTGGTTGTTTGAGTTTTGTATCGATTCCTGATCATCGACTTCATTTCTACTGGGCCACTGGTGAAATAGACTGGGCTGCATTATGCATCCACGCAGAGCTTAAACCTACCGCACATGAGTACAGCAAATCGCTTATAAGGTTTTAGCCTGCCAAGGCAAAGTGCTGCGGATTGAACCGTCCCTACATATAAAAATAAAAGTGAAGGCAATGATCAGGAATCGATACACTTAACTCCCACCTCCCATCAGAGACACAAAAGACAAAGAAACACAAACATGAAATAACCATACCCTATTGGTAACATCAATAGCGGAAAGCCAAAAGCGCAGTTACTTTCACACAAAATGGCCAATCCGAAATAAAAATATATAAGCAATACATACATTCAAAGACAAACTATAATAAAAAAAAACAAGAGGGCCCAGAGGGCCGTGATTTGCTCACGTGAATATCACTGTCTATTTTTAGCTCTTACAGCCATCTTGTTCATCAGAGCAGAACGTTCTTAGGTATTTCGGTAGAGTGTCACCTAGGCAATATTCATATGAAGTTTGAATGAATTTGGCCAAAGGGTACAGGAGGAGTTGTCGTTTATAGATTTTTCTTTTTTAGTTTTGGCAGCAATCTAATTTGTCAGAACGGAACGATTTGAGCTATTTTGGTAGGGAGTCACCTGGGCAACATTCCTGTGAAGTTTGAAACAAATTGGCCCAGTGGCTTATGAGGAGTTGGCGTTTGAAGCAAATTATCGAGGGTTTATTATTTTTAGCTCTGGTGGCAATATTGTTCATCGGTGCAGAACGATTTTAGCTATTTTGGAAGCCTTATCCCTATGAACTTTGAATGAAATTGGCCTAGGGGTTTGGGAGGAGTAGTTGTTAAATTTTTTTTTCTATTTTTAACTCTGGTGGCTACCTGTTCATTGGAGCAAAACGATTTAAGTTAATTCGGCAGAGGGTCACATAAGCATCATTACTATGAAAAGTAGAAGTAAAACAAAGATCAGGAATCGATACAATTAACTTACTCCACCCAACAAAGACACCAAAGGGAAAGAAATACAAACATTAAGCGACCAGACCATAATGGAAACCTAAACAAAGGAAGGCCATAAGGACAGTTACTTTCCCACAAAATGGCCATATGGCCATCCAAAATTAAAAGACACAAGTGATACACACAGTAAGTAACAAACAACAACATAAATAAATCGCCACAGAAGAACCGCCTTGGAACGGTCAGTGGAAAGATTTCCACAGGGGGGCTTAAATCGATTTTACGTGGCCACAATCCTTGCCCTTACTTCCGTCGCGATTTAGACAAATAATTTGTTCAGTCCGCATGAAGGCCTCCTAACTCATCAGTGCAACATCTCCGTGAACACAAAAAATCAAAGAACCACAGAGGTGAGACAACGGTGAGGACTCGACAGCAAGAAACCACTAAAATGCTGGAGCAAAAGAAAACCAACAGTTAGACTCCGATGGGCCCGACCAGAAGATTGAATGAAAGTGGAACAGGGGTTTGGGAGGAGTAGCCGTTTAAAGATTTTTGTTTTCTACTTTTAGCTCTGGCGGCCAGCTTGTTCATCAGAGCGGAACGATCTTAGGTATTTTGGTAAGGTGTCACCTAGGCAGCATTCCTGTGAAGTTTTAATCAAATTGACCCAAGGATTTAGAAAGAGTTCGTATTTGAAGAACATTTACAATGTTTTTCTATTTTTAACTTTGGTGGCCATATTGTTCATCGGAGTGGGATCATTTTAGCTATATTGGTAGAGGGTCATCTAAGCAAAATTCCTATAGTGTTTGAATGAAATTGGCCGGAGGGTACAGGAGGAGTTTTCTTTTCAATATTTTTCTATTGTTAGCTCTGGCGACCATCTTGTTCATCAGAGCGGAATCAGTTTAATCATTTTCGTTGGGAGTCCCCTGATCAACATTCCTGTGAAGTTTGAATCAAATTGGCCCAAGTGTTTAGGAAAGGTTCGCGTTTGAAGCAAATTAACGTTTTTTCTATTTTTAGCTCTGGTGGCCAATTTGTTCAGTGGAGCGGGATCGTTTAGCTATTTTAGTATTTTAGTCATCTAAACAACATTCCTATGAAGACTGAATAATGAAATTGGCCCAAGGGTACAGGAGACGTTGTCGTTTGAATTTTTTTTTCTATTTTTTAGCTCTGATTGCCATCGTGTTCATCAGAGTGGAACGATTTTAGCTATTTAAGTAGGGAGTCACCTACGTAACAGTCCTGTGAAGTTTGAATCAAATTGGCCCAAGGGTTAAGGAGGATTCGCGTTTGAAGCAAATTTACGATGTTTTTTATTTTTAGCTATGGCAGCCATTGTGCTCATCAGAGCAGAACCATTTTAGCTATTTTGGTAGAGGATCACCTAAGCAACATTCCAATGAAGTTTGAATAAAATTGGCCGAAGGGTACAGGAGGAGTTGTCGTTAATAGATTTTTCTTTTTTAGTTTTGGCAGCAATCTAATTTTTTTCTAGGACTGTTCAAATATGAATGCAAGTAGAACGTTTTCTCATACACTAATGCGAAAATCACCTGGAAATAAATATCACAGTGTAGAAAAACATTTTACCTATACATTGATACCAAACCTGTTAAAATCCGTACACTTTAGCCATGTATATCGTTCGATAAACACTGTCTACTCTTGTATACTAATATAAAATATGGTTGGAAGAAGGTCAGAGTACGCCGTTGAAATACGGTCCTCTATTAAGAATCGTTGTATTCTTGGTATACGGTGCAAAGACATTTTCGATGAAATATGTTCGGTTTATGGGCATAATGAAATGTCTTTTCCGACAGTGTTTCGTTGGTGTAAGAAATTCAGCTCCGGGCTAGGCTCAACAGAAGATGCACCACATGACCGTCGGCCGAAAAGAGCAACATCTGCCAATATGGTTGCTAGAGTGCAAGAAATAGTTGCTACCGATGCACGATACACCACTAGGCAAATAGCTAGTATGGTTGGCATCTCATTAGGAGCAGCTTATACAATTCTGAAACAGGATTTGAAAATGAGAAAGATCTGTGCTAGATGGATTCCCCATCTGTTGACAGATGAGCAGAAAAAGACACGCGTTCATTGCGCCAAGAAGTTGCTTAAAAAGTTTCCAAATTACAATGCACGGTCTTTCGCTAAGGTCGTCACAGGTGACGAGACATGGGTTCACTTTTTTGAGCCAAAACGAAAGATTCAGAACAAAATTTGGGCAACAAAGTATTGCAAAAGACAATGCATTGCAAAGCGGACCATGAGCGTCAAGAAGGTAATGTATGCCATATTCTTTTCAAATCAGGCCCTGCTATTCAGGTTGCAGTGTCTAAAGGCAAATCTGTAAATGCGAAGTTTTACAAGAATAAAGTTCTTCGAAAATTGAAGAAATATTTCAAAGAACGAAGACCCGCAACTGGTTTGGCCAATGTCAGATTGCTACATGACAATGCGTCATCGCACAAGGCGTTCATTGTGCAAGACTATCTGAAGCAGGAAAAAGTTGTTGAATTCCCTCACCCCCCGTATTCCCCCGACCTTGCCCCGTGTGACTTTTTTGTTCCCGCGGCTGAAAAAATACCTTTCTGGTCGAAAATTTGTACAGCGCAAACACCTCAGTTCTGCAATATTCCAGTACCTTCATAGTATACCTCGAAAAGACTACCAAAATGCATTCAATGATTGGATCAGAAGACTGAAAGTTTGTATATCTGTTAAAGGGGAATACTTTGAGGGGACAAAATAAATTTTTCATCGAAATCTATCACGGAATCATTTTTATGTGCTTAGTTGCATTCATATTTGAACAGTCCTCGTAGAACGGAACGATTTGAGCTATTTTGGTAGGGAGTCACCTGGGCAACATTCCTGTGAAGTTTGAATCAAATTGGCCCAGTGGTTTATAAAGAGTTCGCAGTTGAATAATATTTACAATATTTTTCTATTTTTAACTCTGGCGGCCATATTGTTCAACGGAGTGAGATCAGGAGTAGTAGCTGTTTAAAGATTTTTTTTACTATTTTTAGCTCTGGCGGCCAGCTTGTTCATCAGATCGGAACGATCTTAGGTATTTTGGTAGGGAATCATCTAGGCAACATTCCTGTGAAGTTTGCTTCAAACTGACCCAAGGGTTTATAAAGAGTTCGCATTTGAAGAATATTTACAATATTGTTTTGTTTTTAATCTGGCGGCCATATTTTTCATCGGAGTGAGATCATTTTAGCTATATTGGAAGAGGGTCATCTAAGCAACATTTCTATAGTGTTTGAACGAAATTGGCCAAAGGGTACAGGAGAAGTTTTATGTGCAATATTTTTCTTTTTTTTAAGCTCTGGCGACCATCTTTTTCATCAGAGCGGAATGAGTTTAATTATTTTGGTAGGGAGTCACAATTCCTGTGAAGTTTGAATCAAATTGGTTCAAGTGTTTAGGAGAGGTTCGGGTTTGAAGCAAATTAACGTTTTTCTATTTTAGCTCAGGTGGCCATTTTGTTCAGCGGAGCGGGATCGTTTTAGCTATTTTAGTATTTCAGTCATCTAAACAACATTCCTATGGTACAGGAGACGTTGTCATTTGAAGATTTTTCTACTTTTTTAGCTCTGATGGCCAACTTGTTCGTCAGAATGGAACGATATTAGCTATTAAATTAGGGAGTCACCTTCGTATCAGTCCTGTGAAGGGTGAATCGAATTGGCCCAAAGGTTAAGGAGGACTTCGCGTTTGAAGCAAATTTACAATATTTTTCTTTTTTTAGCTATGGCAGCCATTTTGCTCATCAGAGCAGAATCCTTTCAGCTATTTTTGTAGAGGGTCACTTAAGCAACAATCCTTTGAATATGTTCTATAAAAGGGTTATCCTCTGGAAGCAAAGTTTATGAAGTTTGAATGAAATTGTCAAAAGGGTACAGGAGGAGTTGTCGTTAATAGATTTTGCTTGTTCATCAGAGCGAAAAATCTTAGCTATTTTGGTAGAGGGTCGCCTAGGCAACATTCCGGTGAAGTTTAAATGAAATTGGCCGAAGATTTTAGGAGGAGTTGTCTTTTAAAATAGTTGTTGGCGACGGACGACGAACGACGGACATTGACAGCTCACTATAACTCACCATGCGCACTTCGTGCTCAGCTGAGCTTATAAACCCTTTTGACTCGTTTTTGCGGCAGGGCTTGAGATGTCATTTTATCTTAATGCCGGGTAAAAGTTCCACAGGAAGCAGCACATCACGTGAACAAGTCCGTGAAATGAAGACCCCCTATACCCCACTTTATATAGAGAAAACTGGGGTTTGCGGGGGTATTCATTATTTTTCTTATTTTTGCTCCAAGACATAGGTTGTGGGTACTCGTTAGAACCGCCTCCCTGAGGCGGTTCTAACTAGCACCCTCAAGCTATGTTTTGAACATTTATTACAAAAATATTAAGGATTTTCATCAGAAAAGTAGCCATTTTAGAGATGTGAAAATGCACTAAGTCGCACAGGTGTGTTATCATAATGATCTCCAAAATGGGGATGTATAATCTCAATTTAAACAAACGGGGCAGGTTTCGGGGAGGAAAATCTATTCTATCTTGAATGTAATGACTTACGTTATCCGTAACGTCAAAAACAACCAAAGCAACCTTGGCCCCTCTGAGGTACATAGGGATCAGTGCCATATACTTCTCCTGTCCCGCAGTGTCCCAGATTTGGAAATGAATTTCTACGTCATCTAATACCAGTACCCGTTGTACAAAACTGGCTGAAATATTAAGGTGGTTCTTGTTGCACAAAAAGAAAAACAACAACAAAACTTACTAATCGCGCGAAAAACGGACAAACCTGTAAAAAGCCACGATTCAGCGGAAGATCTTTGATTTTGCCGTGAATCCATCACGAAAACGCGCCTATAAATTTTGACCCCCTTGAACCCCACTTTTATATAGTAAAACTAGGGTTTACAGGGTTTCTTTTTTCGCTCTAAAATAAAGACTATGGGTACTCGTTAGAACCGCCTCGACGTTTTCTTATTTCTGCTCTAAAATATAGTTTGTGGGTACTCGCTAGAATCGCCTCGATGAGGCGAGTCTAACGAGTACTCGCTAGAATCGCCTCGATGAGGCGAATCTAACGAGTTCCTACAATCTATATTTTAGAGCAGAAATAAGAAAAATATCACAATATTTCATCTTAAAAAAATCTTTTTTTCGGCGGTAAAGCTTACAATGTATTTGTATAGGCGTGATTTCGTAATGAAAACTTTGAAGAAATAAATGGGCTGTTTGATGCTTCCACGCAGAGCTGAATCCGACCGCACACGAGATCTGATAAACCGCTTAGAGGAGTGTGTGTGTGTGTGTGTGTGATTTCGGGTTTAACGTCGCTTTCAACAATTTTTCAGTCATATCACGACGGTGTCTGGTTGCGACAGGGAGCTCAATGCTCACTTTTATAGTGCTGCCTCACTGAAGTATCATGTCCCAGACACATTACATGATACCACACCCAGTCACATTATCCTGACACTGGGTCGACCATTCCTAGCTCTACCCCGTAAATCTGAATGCCAAGCGAGGAGCAGCTAGTACCATTTTTAACGACTTTGGTATGTCGCGGCCCGGGATCGAACCCGTGACCTCCCGTTCCCCGGAGCGGACACTCTACCAACTGAGCTATCGGGGTCGGTCCTGCTTAGAGGATTTAAGCCTGCTCAGCCAAAGTGGTGCGAGTCGGACCGTCCATGCTTATAAACCCTTTTGGTTCCATTGAGTGACAGGGCTTGAGATGTTATTTCATCTCAATGTCGGGTAAAAGTCCCACAAAATTGGAAGCAACGTCTCCAAAATGACCTTTACAGTGTTGAAGGGACGTTAAATCTCAAATCAAACAAACAAAAACAAATCTAGTCGCGCGAAAAACGGACACTCGCATAAAAGTCACTATTTGGAGGAAGATTTTGATTTTGGCGTGAATCGTTGCTTTGTTTGTTTGTTTTATTTGAGGTTTAACGTCCACGTCAACACTGTATAGGTCATTTTTTAGACGTTGCTTCCAATTATGTGGGACTTTTACCCGATATTCAGATGAAATGACATCTCAAGCCCTGTCGCCCAAAGAAACCAATACGGTTTGTAAGCATGGACGGTCCGACTCGCACCGCTTTACCTGGGCAGGCTTAGATCCTCTAAGCGGTTTACCAATACTCTACTGCGGTCAGATTTCAGCTCTGCCTGGAAGCATCATGCAGCCCATCTATTTCTTCAAGCCCCGATGGACGGGGACCGGCGTGAATCCTTGCACTAGACTACAAAAACAATGTGGCATACAAAACATCACGTGAAAAGAACGCAACCCAAAAGTAGACTCTATGGGCTTATGGGGGTATGCATGATTTGTTTATTTCTGCTCCAAGACATAGGTTGCGGGTGCTCGTTAGAATCGCCTCAATAAGGCGGTTCTAACGAGCACCCACAACCTATGTTTATTACACTTGTGGCCAGATTGTTTTTATGAAGTTTTCATGGCTTGAAGACCGATATATTCCTGATGAAAAACAAATAAAAAAAATCAAAAAAATCTGGACCATACATATATTGCGGGTGTTGGCTGGAACCGCAATGTATGTTTTAAGGCAGAAATTGGAAAAATAACGCCTTTGCAAACCAAAACGTTTCCTACATCAAGTGGAGTTTATATTGGTGTCGATTTCGCAGTCGTTAACGGGATGCCAACAGCTCAATCGAATGCGCTTTGAACTAGTAATTAGGAGGTCGGGGCTTCAACACCTGCCGGTTCTAAATCAAAGCACTGAGAGTGCTGATGGAGCGTAGCTTTGATAATTTGATTTAGCGTCTGATTGGTATTTTAATTCAGGCTCATATTGATCCAATGAACATAGCTGTTTGAAGCTATTCTGGGCCAGAATTCGTGTTAAAGCAACAAGACCAATATTGAAATTAACTCACGCTAAGGTGTAGACCCCGCAACAACAATCACGAAAACACGCCTGTACAAATACATTGTCATTTTTTTTTGGCAAAAAAAAAAAAAAAAAAAAATAAAAATAAAAATAAAAAAAAAAATGGAAATTTTAAGATACAAAATTGTGATATTTTCTTATCTCTGCTCAAAACATTGATTGCGGGGACTTGATTGAACCGCCTTGGCGAGGCAGTTTTATCAAGAACCCACAATCAATGTTTTTAGCAATACAGCAACCATGCAGTTCAACAGTTTACTTGAAGATTTCTGCTGAGCTATAGTTCGTGCAATAAGTGCGGCTTGCGCAATTGTTTGGCGGCTTTAAAGTTATTTTATGGAATCAGTTTTTGAAAAATTACCTTTGGGAGGTTATTTATCTTGCATTAGACATTCTTCTTGGTTACGACTTGTGAAAAATTATCATACTTTTCCCAGCAGTTTATAAGTTATACATCCGCAATCAGTCTTTAAAAATTGCCTCGGTGAGGCTGTTTATAAAGCTATCTGGCATTAGACAATACCATTAGCTTGATCTTGTCAATTTACATCTGCATGCAAAACATTATAAAAATATACCCGTCGGGTTGAAAGTTATAAGACCGTGTCAGTGGGTGAATTTTTTACCTTGCCGAGGCTAAAATAAAGAAATTGGGCATTCAGGAATCGCGTTGGTTAGATCTGTACATTATCTCTCTGCATGCTAACAGTTGTCAAAAATATTCCAAGTAGATTAGAAGTTACACTTCGAAATAATTTTTCAGTTTGCCTAGGCGAGGCCGTTTGTAAAGTAATTTGGCATAAGACAATTTTGCGGGTTATGTATTGTCAATATCAACCTGTATGCCGAAAATGATCAAATCCGGGTTTAGATGTTATACTCTGTATTCATTTTTTTATATTATTTTGCCTCGGCGATGCCATTCATAAAGTAATCTTGCATAAAACAGCCTCACGGGTTAGGTATTGTCAATATCAACCCGAATGCCAAAAATGATCGGAATATTCAGAGAGGTTTGAACATTATACTCTGTTAACATTTTTCTAAATATATATTGCATCGGTGAGGCCATTTATGAAGTGATCTTGCATACGACAGTTTCTTGGGTTAGTTATTGTCAATATCAATCCATAGGAATATTTGAAGAGGTTTAGACATTATACTCCGTTATTATTATATAAAAATAAATTGCCTCGACGAGGCCATTTATGAAATGATCTGGCATTAAGGCAATTTCTTTGGTTAGATATTGTCAATACAGCACAGTACACAGTCTTTTACCGGAAACCAACAACTGCCCTTCTTGGATCAGCGAAAGGGATAGAATCACAGTGGAACAGATTTCACGATCAATCTCCTGGAAAGAATGTTGCCGAACCCGGCAGGTATCGAACTTGCGTCTGAGCTGAAAATTTGCTTTATTTATGGTCACGTGCCTAGGACGCAGACAGGTCGCTTTAAAAAAGTAACACCCCCCCCCCCCCCCCCACACACACACACATTAACCCATACTCTGAGTATATGTCTAGCAGCCTTTTTAGGGATGTAGCAGACCCAAATCAGACGCTGCAACAAGTGGCGTCTCATCTGTGTCTAAACTGCAAAATTTACTCCTTTCAATATAAGCCTTGACGTGCACCTGTCCAAACTCATTCCAACTGTCTTATTTTGGTAATACATTATCGACCCACACTGCGTACTTTTAACCCATTTTAAACGAATGGAATCCTCAACACCTTATATCAGTATGGGATGAGTTCATTTTAAAATCAGGGATGTCAGGTGGCTTCCACGAAATATTTGGCAAAAAATGGCTGAACCTTTTTTGTAAGTATGCAGTGAAGGGCATAATGAGACTCCACGTTGTGTGGTATCTGATCTGGGTTTGTCCTGTTTGCAAGTTGCCAGGTTTGGGATTTTATGGTACAAATGGGCTGTAAACTGGGTTATATGAACTGAACTATAAAACGATTAGACTGCTACACAGTTCATCTATTAAAAATATTCATCTATTCCGTTTGAAATAGGTGGTCTGTGAAGCAGTCTATAAGAAGATACCGCATGGCGTAATAATGTACTACGTTAACACGGGGTACTATATTCTCAGGTCATATGCATTAACACCGAAAGTAGTGCCGAAATCACTTCTCATCTCACTGGAGCTACGCTGCAACAGCTACGCTCCAAAAATGAACATGGACGGCCATTCTCTCCCTTCAGTATATTCCGGAAGGGCAGCTTCTGGCTGTATAAAAATATAGAAGTAGATGCCCAGGAAAAACCACAATCAAAGATAAGTCTGTTGAGAAAAAATGCGGTGGGGAAAACGGACCGATTTGATATGACCTCCATGGTGTTTACTGGGTCGGTAAACCCCAGACAATCAAATGTTAACATCATGTTTAGTTTATATTTATCCACATCATGTTGTTTTTTGTTTTTACATTGCAGTGTGCTGCACTCTTCGCGTCACATGATTTTAAACATAGAATTGTTTGTTTGTATTGGAGTTTAACGGCCAAGCACTATTTTAGGTCAGTTTTGAGCAGGTCAGTTTACGTACCCACACGTTTCCTGAACAGCCTTATACGTAAGCGGTTAACCAGTATGCACATTCTTTCCCCAGAGACTGACAACTGCCCTTCTTGAATCAGCGGAAGGGAGAGAATGACCACCCTGTTCTATAAAACAGTAATCATTTTGGAGTGTGGAGTGTACAATTTGTGCCAGACTCACTAGTTTCGGACAATTAGGATTCATCATCATCATTGACCCTCAAATATTTTCAAAATTCCACAATAGATCATAGATCCCAAAGAACACACTATGATGAAGGGCAGGGAGATTTTTTACTTTTTATATAGAAAAACTGGGGTTTACAGGAATATATATAACTTCACTTATTTCTGCTCAAAACATAGAGTACAAGTACCCCAAACCCTAACCCTATCCTCAACGAGGCGGTTCTAACGAATACCCACAATCTATGTTTTGAGCAGAAATGTGAAAATTATTAGATTTTTTTTTAATAGTCGTATAGACATGTTTTTTAGAAATGCTGTTTGTATTAAGGTTCAAATGAAATCAACCCTGTTAGCTCATTTTGGAGACGTTACTTCCAATTTTGTGGGACTTTTACACGACATTGACAAGACATGATATCACAATACAGCATAACGACGGCTGCAAGCCAGTTAGAATGGAAACGTGGTTCCGGTTTTAGACATCTCTTTCTATGTTATTTTGGATCCTCAGGTGTTTTTTTTTTTTTAAACAAAAATGAGAGATACAGTCAGCCTTTTCCGGTGTTCTGTTTCCCTCACCCTATAGCTCAATAGCTTTTTCGCATATTTTAATAGAATACAGGGTACCAGTTTAGTGAGAAATGGTCTAGTGACAGAGCTATCGTTTCTGTGCGAAAGTTTAACTAAACACCGAAGCGAATTTATCCACTAGGCCACAGTCTCGTCAGCGGTCTCGGGTCGTTTCGCCCGTGAGTCGTTTTGCCCATGAGTCGTTTTGCCCGTGGGTCGTTTCGCCCTGGGTCGTTTCGCCCTTGGTCGTTTCGCCCGTGGGTCGTTTCGCCCGTGGGTCGTTTCGCCCTGATTAGGTGGGTCGTTTCGCCCTTATATTTATCAAGCCCTATTGATTGAGGTTATGTTTGTTTTGGTATGTAAAGGGATCGTTGGGGGTATTTGGAGTTCCGGAAAACATGGTTTTGCCCTCGTGTGGTGCAGCTGGACGACCTACTGACGGCTTCTACGTCAGGTTTCAGCAACTGAGTTACCACCTTTTTGAGAAAGATATTCGAGCTCACATAAGGTTAACAAGTCTTTGCAATAAAATGGGATTTATGGCTGTGTGAAAATGACTGTTTATATTTAAAAATGATATATTTTCTTTCTGCTCAAAACATAGATTTTGGATTAGAACCGTCTAATTGTCTATGTTTTAGAATCAGATATAAGAGAAATAAAGTATGTGCAAAAACCAATTTTTCATCGTATAAAGTTGGGTTTAGAGGGGACGTTATTGCATAGACTTGCTAACATGATGTTTTTTGTGTGTTGACGGGGACGTTATTCCTCAATTCCAACAAACAAAATATTTTTAAACAGTGTTGTCTGAATAAGTCACTTAAAGAGTAATAATCAATATTATACCGTCAGTGCACATCATGTGTAAAAAGTTGGTTTAACTTTTATACAGACTCTACCGTGGCTCAACCTGGGTAGGAATAGAAACATAACGTTTTATAATTTTATTTTCATTTTTTCCCATAATTCTATGCATAACAAAACACAAGTTGGTATCGACCACCAAATGGTACAATCGAAAACTTCCAGTTGTTTAAAGACCAAATGGATTGCATTAAGTTGCAGCATAAGGGTAAAAAACACCCGGCTGTACATGTTCTAGGTTACCAACTTCAGAGACATTGCTTGGCCCGACAGGCTCAGCAAACAAGGCACAATGCTGAGTCAGTCGGAAGGACAAATATTAATTGACATTATGAACGATCATGGTCTTGAACAAATTGTTAACTTCCCCACTCGTGATAAGAACACATTGGATCTGATCCTTACGACTTTGCCAGGACAATTCGAAGACATTCATTCCCCAGATAACCTAAGTGACCACGACGTTGTCTCCGGATATTTAAAAATTCACATCCCACCAATAAAGAAACCTCGGAGGAAGGAGTACTCATATCAGAAAGGTGACTATGAAACTATGAGGAAGGATGCACTAAGATTTGCAAAAGAGAATTACTTTAATGGTCATTCAGATGCTCGGTCTGTACAGGAGAATTTTGATTTGATAACTACTTTCATTCATACTTCGGCCGAAAATCATATACCCTCAAAAACTAGTAGGTCTGTATCTTTTATTTCCTGGATCACTCCAGAGATAAGAAGGAAAATTCGCAGAAGGAATAAGATTCATGCAAAGGCAAAAAAGACGGGAAGTGGTAAACTCCGGACAAAATTTTGAAAACTTGAGACGGGAAATCAAGACTGATATAAAAAATCAGCATGATTTGTATGTGAATAACTTGGTAGGTGATGTAAAGGCAAATCCCAGAGACGTCTACAGATATATTAATAGCCAGAAGAAAGACAGGCAAGGTATCCCGCCCCTTAATAAAAGAGGAGGGGACGGGGTTGCTGAATCAGACTCTGAAAGGACAGAGGAACTAGTTGGTCAATTCAATGATGCGTTTAATAAAACTGAGTTCACGGAGGTTCCATTGACTGGAAGATCGGTCCCATTCATGAATAATATTGTTGTGACAGCTGCAGGAGTGATCAAATTACTTCAAGGCTTAAACCCCAGTAAGGCCTTAGGACCTGATGAGCTTCATCCTAGAGTCCTGAAGGAACTAGCAAATGAGTTTGGTCCAGTTTTTGCACACTTGTTTCAACAGTCTCTTGATACGGGTGAAATCCCCAAAGAATGGTTCTTAGCAAACATCTGTCCACTCTTCAAAAAAGGAGATAGGGCTCTTGCCCGTAATTATCGCCCTGTGTCTCTGACTTGTGTTCTGTGTAAATTGCTGGAACATATAGTCTGTTCGAACATCATGGCCCACTTGGACGAACATAAACTTTTGTCAGACAGACAACATGCATTTAGGAAAAGGCACAGTTGTGAAACTCAGCTAAGCACAGTTATTAATGACTGGGCAAAAATCTTGGACAAAGGGGGACAGGTCGACACATTTATTCTGGACTTCGAGAAGGCTTTTGACACCCCTCCTCATGAACTACTTAAATCTAAGTTATTAGGTTATGGAATTGGGGGAAAGACCCTCAAATGGATAGATTCCTTTCTTTGCTACAGAAAAACAGCGGGTTGTTGTTAATGGTGAATCTTCGGAGTGGGCTCCAGTTTTGTCTGGAGTCCCGCAAGGGACCGTTCTTGGTCCACTTTTGTTCTCCCTGTACATCAATGATATTTCCACTGACATTGACTCAGAAATAAGACTGTTCGCAGATGACTGTGTTTGTTACCGGGAAATTAGAGATACAGGTGACTCATTGAAACTTCAGGCTGACATAGATAGATTAGGATGTTGGGCAGGTAAATGGGGCATGAGATTTCAGCCAGTTAAATGCAATATTATGCAGATAACTTGGAAGAGATCTAATAAAGTTGAGACTTCTTACACCTTAGAGGGAACGGTCCTCGAGAATGTGGACTCCATTAAATACCTTGGAGTGACAATCTCACACAACTTGAGATGGAATACTCATATTAGCAACATGTGTACTAAGGCAAATAGAACGCTTGGTTTCCTGAGGAGAAATCTTCATCAGTGCCCTCAGGATGTAAAAGAGGCAGCATATAAAGGTCTTGTTCGCCCAATCTTGGAATATGATAGTTGTATCTGGGACCCTAGTGGAGTGGTCCTTAACGATGAAATTGAGAAAGTTCAGAATAGAGCTGCTAGATTTGTAACAGGCAATTACTGCTTTGAAACTGGGAGCATGACTGGAATACTTGGAAAATTAAAATGGGAGTCTCTCAAGAAAAGGAGAAAAGACAGTAGGCTAATCCTTTTATACAAAGATCTAAAGGGTGCTGCCAGCATTCCAACAGATGACCTTGTTCCCCCAGCTAGACACTGTAGAAATCACCATTCGTTGGCGTTTCAGACCCTTAACGCAAGAACTGACATTTATAAAGAGTCGTTCTTCCCCAGAACCATTAGAGATTGGAATGCCCTTCCCGATTCGATTATTTCGACAGCTGAAGGTGCTGATGATTGTGTAGCTAAATTTACCTCTTTGGTTAGAGCTAGGGACTAACTTCCCACATCACAGGTCCTGGTGTGTGAATGTCATTTGACGTGTCACCAGTAACAATTCTGATTCTGATTCTGACACATGTTTTACATTATAATATATAACAAAGCATAACATTGAAATCATAACATCACATGAACAAGTCCGTGGAATGAACACCCCCTAAACCCCACCTTATATGAAGAAAACTGGAGTTTATTGGGGCATACATTATTTTTGTTATATCTGCTACAAGACAAAGGTTGTGGGTACTCGTTAGAACCGCCTCAACCTATGTTTGCAGCATAGATAAGAAAAAATACAACAGATTTTCATAATAAAAAATAGTCATTTTAGAGATGTGAAAACAAGCACTATGTCGCACGGCTGTGTTATAGTACTGGTCTGTTTAATAGTTTGAATTATGAAAACACGCTTATTCAAATACTGGAAAATTGTACCACCAAATAAAAAAAATCAAAATTGTTCTGATCAAAGATTCTTATATTTTTCACATTTCTGCTTGGGTGCTCGTTAGAAATTTACGCCTCGGCGAAGCGGTTCTAACGATCACCAACGGTCTTTGTATTTTGGGGCGGAAATATGAAAAACAATGTGTTGCATGTTCGTTGTGTGTTTTGTGGGTAGTACCCATAGTCTGCTATTTCTGCTCCAGGCATGGAATGTGGGTGGTCGTTAGAACCGGCTCGGCAAAGCGATTCTAACGAGTACCCATATATCACATACTTAACACATTTTGACACTGTTGTTTGCATTTGTGAAGATCACATACACAGATTATAATGTGTTTTTTTTCTCATTTTTTATCTCTCTATCAGAACTCTGAAAGAGCCCGCCCATACATCACCCATCCGTAGGTGTCATTTGACGTGTCACCATGAACAGTTCAGATCCGTTCGTCCGTCCGTCCATCTACACAAGCATCACTTCATTAATCCATTCATTCATTTCCGATTGTCAATCTACCAATACTCTCCATTCATTCATTCATTAACTTATCTATCTCCGTATATTCAAAATGCCGCCCGTTCATCCGTACGTCCGTCCATCTACCAACGCACAACTCCATTCACCCAGTTATTAATTTATTCATTCATCCATCTGTCCATTTACTCATCCCTTCCGTTTGTCATTCCCTTAAAATGTAATTGCGGCGAAACGACCCACGGGCGAAACGACTCACGGGCGAAACGACCCACCAGATAAGGGCGAAACGACTAACACCCCCCCCCCCCAAAAAAAAAACAAACAAAAAAACAGGGCGAAACGACTCAGGGCGAAACGACCCGGCGAAATGACCCACGGGCGAAACGACCCGGAACCTACTCAGCACTACCGTCAATACAGTTTACCTGACCACATTCATAAATCATCTGTGTAGCAGTCTACAATTCACTCGAAGGTCAAAACTCGATGGGTTTTGTTGAAAGTCTGGGTGCTCTATAGTAGTCACTCTGTCCGCTCGTCTGTCTGTCCGTCCACATTTGTTTTTTATCCTCAATAACTTTCTTATTCCTGGATGGATTTAAATATTTACTTGGCAGAAATGATAACCATAATGTGATGGAGTGTTGCGCGCAAGACTCAGGTCCGTACCTCAAAAGGTCAAGGTCATACTTAGAGGTTAAAGGTCAAAAAAGGGTCTTTGTCGTGTCCAATCAATAACTTTGTTATTCCTGGATGGATTTAAATATTACTTGGCAGAAATGTTAACCATAATGATAGTGTGTCACGCGCAAGACCCAGGTCCGTACCTCAAAGGCCAAGGTCATACTTAGAGGTGAAAGGTAAAAAAAAAAAGTCTTTTTATCGTGTCCAATCAATATCTTTCTTATCGCTGGATTGATTTTAGAATAACTTGACAGTAATGTTAATCATCATGAGAGGATGTGTTGTGCGCAAAACCCAGGTTGGTTTCTAAAACCGAGTTATCATGTTCAAAATGATTCGTTGAGCTATGTTCTTTCATTTCCTTGTTCTTTATAGTTTTTTAACATCAACATTTTCCTACTCCGCTGATAGCGCTGCGGGGGCGCTAGTCAGTTTCACTGACAGCTCTAGTTATATTTAAGGTACTGCCACCAATAAATGAACAAAGTTTACGGCGTACTGACAGTTAATTGGTCCAGTTTTTATCAAGATTAAGATTCACCTTAAATAGCTTATACTGTGAATTTCTTTTAAGACTTTCAGATAAAAACTGTTAACATTTGTAACATTGTTTACTTTGGTTGTCTCTTGTTTATAATATTTTTATACTTTGCTAATAAAAGATGTTAACATTTAATGTCTCTTCCTCCTTCGTCTTATACTCCCTTGTATGTATATTTGTGTCGTCACCTAACAATTACATGTTTACTGGCCACATGACATGAATGTATACTCAGTATGTATGGAAGACCGCCTCCGTGGTCCAGTGATTAAGGTCGCTGACTTGTAATCACTGGAGGGTCATGGGTTCGAGCCCCGCTACCGGCCATGATCGTTTATGTGAGAACATTTGGTAGTTTGTGTCGGACGATCGGAGTCTAGTACTGGTACTTTCCAGGAACGATGGTTGGGAAACTACCCGCTTGTATATGACTGAAAGATTGTTGAACGGACAAAAACCTAGCAAAACAAACAGTATGCATGATGTGTTCTGCCACATTATTGTCTCCCATAAATCTGTTAGGGACATAAATTTTGTTTTGTTTGTCCATTTCTACTTGCCAAATCGCATATCGTCCGTGCTCCATAAGTCCATTATTCCTCCTGTCTGTCTGTTAACAATGTCTTCTTCCAACTACTATTCAGATATTACTGAGCAAATTTCAATAAAACAGGGTCATCACAATGATCCCTTACTATCATAGTTGGTCAAAAGTGATCATTGGGTCACATGTCAATGCCTCAGTTACCTTAACATTGAAATATTTCTTCCAATAAATGTCAGAGTAGTGCCACATAGAAAATTGACACCTCATGGGTTTGTCCATTTCAATGTGTAGATAAACCATATATTGCCTTTGAGTACACTGCATCAAAAGTCTATGTCCCATTAACAAGAACAGTGCAACTTGCTTCCTCACCAATACTTTCATCTACATCAACTCGTGCATCCATGTGGCGGCAATATGGCTACATTTACACCAGGAACAGTACCCTTAAAACCAGGCAAGCCTTTCCTTTTAAAAGGAATATTTATTTTTTACATCTCGAAATGGCTACGTTTTGATATTTTTCTTACTTAACCTTCAAACGCAGGCTGAGGAGGTTCTAACGAGTACCCATACGCTATACATGTATGTGTTTGAGCAAAAATAAGAACAATAATATATACCCTAGTAAACCCCAGTTTTCTATATATATAAAGTGAGGTTTAGGGGGTGTTCGTTTCACTGACTTGAGTCCCCTCATGTTGCAACGTGATATTTTGTTTATTGAGTTGAGGCTTAATGACCTCGTCAACACTGTTTAGGTCATTTTATAGACGTTGCTTTCGATGGTGTGGGACTTTTACCCTACATTGAGATGAAATTACATCTCGAGTCCTGCCGTTCGAAGAAACCACTAGGGTTTATAATTAAGACGATCCGACTGGAATCACTTGTCCGGACAGGCTAAAACCTTCTAATCGGTTTATCAGTTTTCATGATCGGATTGTTTCAGCTCTGTCCGGAAGCACCATGAAGCCCAGTCTATATGTATTGCCCTAGGCCCCGATGGCCAGGGGCTTGCAACGTTATATCAACGTGTTACAAATACAAAGAGAACATTTACCTTTTTGAGCCGATACTTAAAATTTTAACAAAAAATGTTTCATGATTCAGCAAGGAGTCCAAAAGGTGCCGACTGAAAGGCAATCAGTGCAGATCCTGATCAGACTCGGATCTGCATTGTTTGCTTAGGCCTACCTGTCCCAATACTAAGGGTCATTAGGGCCTCCTACCTACCTGCTAATGTGGCTGTATGCGTGACATCAAATTCTCCTCTGGCATACCTCAGGGCAATGGCTGTTTTCCCCACCCCAGAATTTCCCAGTACAACTATCTTGATTCTGTGGACAGCGACGGAAGTTGAACCACCCAGTGGCTCGGAACTGAAAAGTGCGTAGCCAGATGAAAACTACAGTAAAATTCCTTTATTAAGACCACCATTGGGACTGATCAAAAGTGGTCTTAAGACCACTTTTGATCAGTCCCAATGATGGTTATTAATACCACCTTTGGGACTAGTTGTGGTCATTAAGTCCACCTTTTGGGACTGATCGAAAGTGGTCTTAAGACCACTTTTGGTCAGTCCCAATGGTGGTCTCTTATTAGGAGAGTTAGTAAACCAGGGATCGCAGGATCGATCCCGGGCTTCTCCAGACTTTCGGATGAGTCTTTAAACCGAGGTCCCATCTCCGTATGACCTTAGCTGTTGGTGGGACGTAAAACTCAAACACTCACTCACTCACTCTTATTAGGAGACACTGGTTCTATAAAACAAAAAGAAAGAATAACTGAAACATTCTCAATAAGCTTTTAAATAAAAATCAAAAATGAGTTCCTTTAAGAGCAATGAAAAAATTTATAAGAAAGAAGATGGGTCATACTACGTAGTTTCGGCTAATAAAGCCTCATCAGTGACCCTGTAATGATCCGGCAAAGAAAGCCAGAGGAAACATACTGCAATTTTGCGAATTTCGAATAGGCAGTCGATTCAAAGACTGATATAAATCAAAATAGGGTCCAAATAATTAAAAACCTGTCTAGAATATGAGTCTAAACCAATAATTTATTTCTGATTTCTCAGAATATTCACGCTGATCTCAAAGAACCAAAAGTAAAATATAAACTGCACTATGGTTGATGTACGGGGAGACGTTTTACGGCCGCCACACGGCACAACACCAGCTGCAGTGAAGGCAAATAAAAATCAAAAATGAGTTCCTTTAAGAGCAATGAAAACATTCATAAGAAAGAAGATGGGTCAAAAGCAGATTTAGTCTTAATTATGGGTGGTCTTAATAGCGGAACTTTACTGTATTATCAAAGCATTGTTCGATTGACTGCGTGATTAGTGCTTACGCATACATGTACATGTATATTGTTGTTTTGTTTGTTTGTACTTGAGTTTAACGGCCCAGTCAACACTATTTTAAGTCATTTTTGAGCCGGACAGTTTACCTGTCCACAATGTTCCTGGCCGGGCTTATACGTAAGCGGTTAACCAGTACAGTGCACATTCTTTCACCAGAAACTGAAAACTGCCCTTCTTGAATCAGCGGAAGGGAGAGAATGACCGTAGGAAAGATTTCATGATCAATCTCCAAGAAAAAAAAAATGTTGCCGACCCCGGTAGGTATAGAACCCGCGTCCGCCTGATCACCAGTCAGCCGCGCATCCGACTGAGCTACCGAGGCCGGGGCATACATGTATATGTGTAGCTCCTAAGGGATCGTACATTGGTCTACATTTTTTTCTGAAATTTCGTTTGCTCTATAACTCCATATGAAATGTAGACGAGTTTTGTCATGGGGTAAAACAAGTTACAGTCTAACTTCAATGGCTCGAACACCTTTGGGGCCTCGAAAATCTGTTCGAGACAGGGGTAGTTCGAGCCACTGAGATTACTGTCAGGAGGCATAACGAGATACTTTTAGACATCTTTTCGGTGTTTTATACTGAAAATGTATGCTGTGTGTACACATTAGAATCGCCTCATAGAGGCGATTCTAATGACTATGAGGCGATTCTAATGAGTACACACAGCATACATTTGCAAGATATTAAACTAAAATCTCCAAAAGTATCCCCCACTTTTTCTTATGTAGAGGATTTCGCTAGGGGCTCAAGAATGGGTTCAACACATCCATTGTAAACGAGCCATCGGAGTTCGAGCCATCGAAGTTCTACTGTACTTTGATTCTTGGCAGGGAACATGGATTCACATTCCCCGCCCGAGAGCGATATAATCAGGCTCGGGCTAATTAAGCTTTAAGGAAGGGAATTTGATTCCAGGTTTCCCGTCAAGCATGTAAATAACGAAATCGTTATACTGCTAAACATTTTTACAACATTTTGTACATTGTTGTCATGTTTTCCAAAGAGTTCTTTAACATGGGACGTCGTGAAGATCACATGGCATCATTGCACTGATTAAGGTGCTCAGTTTGAAAACGTGTACATCATGTTGGAATGAGTTTGAGAGTTTTTAAACGGAAAAGAAATAACTGAATGAAAATAAAAAAACAACAAATAATTAGGCCTAAAGGTAATTATTTTTCGGCAGAGTAGGCCTGTTTGTGTCTTAGAAAAGAAACAAAATAAAATTGCTTTCGTGACTGAACCGTCAAATCACACCAGAATATTGGGAGTTATAGACTGCAACGGTGATAATTATCGTTATGCTAAGAAACATCAAAACAAAACACACAGGTATTCGCGAAGCAGCATATCAGATACACACAGACCTACATAAATAAAGTTGAAATGGTCCAAAGACGGGCCATACGATGGGTTAACAGCAATTACACCCCTTATGCTAGTGTTACAAGCATGCAAAACTCACTAGGATGGCGTTCACGTGAGGACAGGCGAGCCGACGTCCGACTGATACTATTTTACAAAATAGTAAATAGTCTAGTTGCTGTTCCCCTCCCTACATATATTAGCCATCCCATCAGATTGACCAGGCATATGCACCCCTTCACTATGTCCAGATATCGACTACAGCCAGCTACTATAAATACTCTTTTTTTCTTGCACACCAGACAAGGAAATCCGTGATTTTACCCTAGGATAGAAATTTATATTCTGACCCTGGTGTTCCGACCCAGGCAACTAACATAAATAGGCTTCAATTCTATTCAACTGCCGGAAATACTTCCGCACTACTTTTATTTTGCAAACAATATACATGTGCGAGCTGTCAAAACTAACCGGAGGTGTTGTGCAAGAAAAAGAATCCAATATGGGGTTCTGTTGTAGATGGGCGTTTCCAACCCTCGGGATGACCGTGTTGAGCGGAACCTCGGCGTAGCCTCGGTTCCGCTCAGCACGGTCGTCCCTCGGGTTGGAAACGCTCATCTACAACAGAACACCATATTGGATTCTTATATTCCCCTTGGCCATTGTACAGTGGAATCAACTTCCCAATCAGCTTCCTGTCCTCCAAAATATAGAGTCATTTAGGTCAGGGGGTAAGGACAGTGTCACACTGTATGCCCTTATCCCCAACACTTGTTTTTATCTGATTTTATTCTCTTCTGTAACATAAACTTTTAACTTTTCCTCCATACTGTCTCACTTTTACTTATTTTACTTTGTCTTGCACGACGCGTCTGCGCACACATCTGCACGATAGTCCTCTTAACGGGGTTGCTGCAGTATAAATATATAGAAGATAGATAGATAGATAATAGATAGATAGATAGATAGATAGATAGATAGATAGATAGATAGATAGATAGATAGATAGATAGATAGATAGATAGATAGATAGAATTCCAACGAGCAGGAAATCGTATTTTAATAACACATGCGCTCACTTCACTGAACGCTTAAATACCTACAACTGCAACTGCAATCCCGGGAAATATAAAATGAGGCAATAATTATTGCAAAATGAGACTGTAGGGTTCTTGCGGTTCTTGCTTGGTAGTTGTTCATAATCGTTCGCGCAATGACAATTAAGTGCATTTTATGTAGAGAAAAGTTGGATTGAAAGGGGTATACATTATATTATCTGTGTTCAATAAAAATAAAAGTGCGTACTCGCTAGAACCGCCTCAGTGAGGCGGTTATAACAAGCATCTATAATTTATGTTTAGACTAACCAAGACGGTTCTAGCGAGTACCGCAATTTATGTTTGGACTAGAAAAAAGAAATGTGTCAAAGTTTTCATTTGAAAAAAAAAAAAAAAGCTCGTTTACAGATATAAAAGACGCTATTTTTGGACACAGACATGTTGTCGTAGTCATGACGACACACCACGTGAACAAGTCCGTGTAATAAAGACCCCCTAAACCCCACTTTATACAGAGAAAACTGGAGTTTACCGGGGTAAACATTATTTTCCTTATTTCTGCTCCAAGACATAGGTTGTCCGTCCGCACACTAGTATTGGCAAACCATTTCAATGTCGGGTAAAAGTCCCACAAAATTGGAAGCAACGTTTCCAAAATGACCTATACTGTGTTGACGGGGACGTTAAACCTCAAAGCAAACAAACAAACAAACCAAAGACATAGATTGTGGGTGCTCGTTAGAACCGCCTCAATGAGGGGGTTCTAACGAGCACACAAAACCTTTGTTCTGAGTATAAATAAGAAAAATACCACAAATTATCATCAGGAAAAATTGCCTTTTCAGGGGTTTGAAAAATGTACTATATCACACGGATGTGTTATCCTAATGAACACGCTCAATCACCATAGTCCATTCTTCCAGATATCCAAAACGGTTAATTTTCTGATAAAAACTGGTGATATTTTTTCTTATTCATTACGCAAACACGCCTATGCAAATACATTGCCACCTTTATCGCCGAAAAAAATGAAACTTTTAAGATGAAAAATTGTGATATTTTCTTATTTCTGCTCAAAATTTATATTGTGAGCACTCGTTAGAACTGCCTCATCGAGGCGGTTCTAACGAGTACCCACAATCTATATTTCAAAGCAGAAATAAGAAAAATAAAGTTTACCCCTGTAAACCCCAGTTTTACAATATAAAGTGGGGTACAAGGACGTAAGAATTATATAGGCATGTTTTCCTGATGTTTCTACGTATAACACAAGTTATGGATGATCTTAAATAAAAAGCGCCGCCTCAATCGGGCGGTTCTAACGAGTACACACAACCTATGTCTCGGAGCAGAAATGAGAAAAAAAAATGAATACCCCTGTAAGCTCCAATTTTCTCTATATAAAGTGGGGTTCACTGTGATCTTCATTTCATGCACTTGCTGACATGCTAATGTTCAGCAGGATGATTTGATGTTTCGCTTAGAAGGCACGCATAAAGACCTCTTTTCGCTCAGTCCTCCTCTGCAATTGTTTAAATTTCATCACAAAGAACGGATCTCACCTGTCATTCCTGTTCCAGACCAAGGTCATACCAAAAGACAGTTTTGGAGCATTAATTATTACAGGTCCCAAAATAACAAAACAATGTATTTTAAATAAAACACTTTTGACTTTTCATCCTGTAAACTAATATGTTCTTTGTTACAATAATAAATATTTGGTATCATTACAGGCCTTCATGTATAAACTGAAATCAATATCTTGTTGTTGAATACCATTACGAAAATGCATTGTAAGTTTTCACGTCGAAAAAAAAAAAAACCAAAAAAAAAAAAACCGAACATTTTTAGATGAAAAATTGTGAGGTTTTTCTTATTTCTGCTCAGAATACAAATTGTCGGTACTCGTTAGAACCGCCTCACCGAGGCGGATCTAACGAGTACCCACACTCTATATTTATGAGCAGAGGATCTGAAACCCCACTTTTACTATATAAAGTGGGGTTTAAGGAACGAGAATTATATAGGTGGGTTTTCGTGATGCAGAGATTTGAGAATGATTTTAGTACCTATTTGAATAGACTTGCCCAAGTCTGTTAATTAGGTGTCCATTGTAAAAATAATTGTTTACAAAAATAAAAAATAAATACATTGTAAATGAAATAGCAATACCGTCTTTTATGAAAATTGTGAAATTAACAGACTTGTAAATATTGAAAGAACTCATTCACCTTTCCTGTAGATGATTGTCAGATATGGGTGAAAAGTTTATTTAGATAACTTTTCACTGACAGGCTCCAGAGCTTGTTACCATGATTTATTTACATTTAGTGGGGGAAAACTAGACTTGCCCAAGTCCCTACATTTACATGTTTTTATTTTTAAATGAAAGCCCCTTTAAACAAAAATATGTAAAAGTCTCTTTAGTCTTCATCCCTGAATGTAGGGACTTGTATACTCTGAAAATTATCCGACCAGCTTCCAGCTTGATGTAACATGATCTCCCACTTGGTGATAAGAGCATTAGCCTCTGCAGTTAATGTTTACTTAATAAATAACACCCACCTGCGTCTGTCTATCTATCTATCTTCTGATACTGCGTCGGTCACATTTGACCATTACCGCAGGTGTATATTACATACACTCCAGGTTTTGCAGGATGAAAGCCTACACAGTAATCATGTAATTACGGTAGGGATTTTTAACCTGCATAGGGGGTGGTTCTCCCTGCACAGGGGGCCTCCAGTTAACGTCCCGATCCGAAGGACGGTGCACTTTATGACATTCATCCCTGCAAATGATGCCAATGGAGCGTGTTCGGACACCGAAATTTTATCGCCGCTGCCGGGGATCGAACCCGGGACCTCTAGCATCAGAGGCAAGTGCACTAACCACTGAGCTATCACGCTCCACCAGTGAAAGGGAGGAAAATTCTAGTATTTTGGAGATTTTTGTTTTATTTTGTTTCATTTGAGGTTTAATGCCCCTGTCAACATGCCCCTGTCAACACTGTATAAGTCAATTTGGGGATGTAGCTCTCTTTGTGTTGGGACCTAAAACTTGTTTGAGACAGTGGTAGTTCCTGCCATCGAGGGTTGAATTTAATGAGGATAATTTCGGCATAACTTTCAGTCCTCTATTTAATTCATATATTTTGTGTTTGCTCATTAGAATCAACTCTTGAGTACACACAATGTAATTTTTCCAGATAAAATACGCCAAATCCCCGTAACTATCCCTAAATATTTATCATATGGATATGTGTGAAGAATTTCTCAGGTACTCAAGAGCGAGTTCAAAACCAGTCATAGAAAACGAGCTATTGGTGTTCGAGCCATTGGGGTATCATTATACAGTCACTCCGGTCATAGTGGCCACCTCTATTAAGCAAGCAAACTGTCTTTGCCACAAACAGACTGACTTGATCATCATGGATTTCGCCAAGGCCTTTGACAAGGTACCTCACAGAAGGCTATTGTACAAATTGGACTACTATGGGATAAGAGGATCCACACATAATTGGATTAGCTCATGGCTCTCCGGGCGCTCTCAACAAGTGGTACTTGACGGCCAAGCGTCTGATCCAGTCCCTGTTCTATCTGGTGTCCCACAAGGTTCGGTCCTTGGACCGGTCCTCTTTTTGATATTCATCAATGATCTCCCTGATAACATCAGGTCATCTGTCCGTTTGTTTGCTGATGATTGTGTCCTGTATAGGGACATATATTCTTCTTCTGACTGTCGCATTTTACAAGATGACCTGGATCGACTTGCACAATGGGAAGCAGATTGGCAGATGAAGTTCAATGTAGCCAAATGCCATTCAATGAGGGTGTCACGACAAGCAAATTAAGCATGATTACACACTACACCAGCAAACTTTGGAGCAAGTTCATTCCGCCAAATATCTTGGTATCACCATCACTGATGATCTCGATTGGGGTCAACATATCTCTGAAATAACATCTAAAGCAACTAGGACCTTAGGATTCCTTAGACGTAATTTGGTTTTTGCACCTTGGCAGACAAAGGATGTTGCATATAAAACATTGGTTCGCCCTCAGCTTGAATATGCATCACCCATTTGGCATCCATATGTTAAAACTCAGATTCAGCAGGTGGAGAAGGTGCAGAGGACAGCTGCTCGATGGACCTGCAGACGATGGCGAAATAGAAGTAGCGTCGGTGACATGCTTGATGAACTAGAGTGACCATCCCTGGAGACCCGTCGTGAGCAGTCCTCCTTAACCTTCTTCTACAAGATACATTCTGGTACAGTATCAATTAACAAGGATAGGTATTTGACCCCTGCAACAGTGTCAACCCGGACAAGGGCATCAAGAGCAAATAACTCACAGTATCGTAGGTACCAGTCCTATAGTGATGCCCTGAAAAACTCTTTCTTCCCTAGAACTATTCCTCAGTGGAATAGTCTTCCATCTTCTGCGGAGAATGCCAAGACTGCAGAGGAGTTCAAAGCCCGAACAGTATAAGATTGAGACTCAGAGGTATGCGTTTTAGGATACCTCTGTGCTTGGATTGTAAATAGTTTTAAGGACTCATCCAGAGATGATTTTTTTTTTGTGCTAAATTCTAAATTTAGCCACCCACCTAACTGAGGTAATGGCCAAATATGACCAACTCAGTATAAGAAGATAGATAGTCTTAAGCAAGCAATCATTCAAATCCCGAAAAAGGCGAATGCATTAATATCCACCTGTATTAAGCAAAAACCTGTCTTAAGCAAGGTATTTTGATCATTCCTAAGGTGCTTGCTTAACACAGGTTGGACTGTAATTGTTTTTGCACTGGTTTTTATAGAAAAAAAGGCAAGCAGGCAGCATAATATCATTATCCTGGCATAATTAATTAGTTAATAAGATGTGTAATTGCAGAATCTTTTCCACATTATCTTAACAGGAGAAACCACCGAGAAAAGTGGCATTTACAAGGGTTTACATAATCTTCTTATTTCTGCTCAGTAGTATAGATTGTGGGTACTCTTTAGAACCGCCTCTAACAAGCAACCACAATCTATGTTTGAAGCAGAAATAAAGAAAAACGATACGAGGGCTACTAACTTCTGAACTTAATCTCTTCATCAGCGACACTAGTATTCACAATTACCATGATCATCCCCTAAACATGTCCATACAATGAAAACCCTTGTTAACCCCACTTTATATAGAGTCGGGGTTTACCAGGCTAGTCATTTTTTTTAATTTCTGCTCTAATAAATAGATTTTGGGTACCCATTAGAATTGCCTCATTGAGGCGGTTACACATAGATTGTGGGTACTCATTAGAACCGCCTCATTGAATCGGTTATAACAAGTTCCCACAATCTATGTTTTGAGCAGAAATAAGAAAGAAAAATTCTGATTAACGCCATAGTTGGAGCCTTCTAATATAGCTTAGGCATGTTATAGTAATGGTTTAAGAATAAAAGATTAAAATTGAAACTTCTTTTTTTAAAACCTTTTGCCTTCATGTGGTTTTCTCCCACTAATGTAAATAAATCATGATAACAAGCTCTGGAGCCTGTCAGTGAAAATTTATATAAACAAACTTCTCACCCATATCTTACAATCATCTACAGGAAAGGTGAATGAGTTCTTTCAATATTTACAAGTCTGTTAATTTCACAATTTTCATAAAAGACGGTATTGCTATTTCATTTACAATGTATTTTCTTTTGTAAACAATTATTTCTACAATGGACACCTAATTAACAGACTTGGGCAAGTCTAGGGGAAAACCGCATGAAGGCAAAGGGTTTTAAAAAAAAAAGAAGTTTCAATTTTAATCCATTACGATAACATGCCTATGCTATATTATAAGGCTCCAACAATGACGTTAATCAGATTTTTTCTTCTTTCTGCTCAAATCATAGATTGTGGGAACTCGTTACAACCGATTCAATGAGGCAGTTCTAATGAGTACCCACAATCTATGTGTAACCGCCTCAATGAGGCGATTCTAATGGACATACGACACTAGTATTCACAGTTACCATGATCATCCCCTAAACATGTCCATACAATGAAAACCCTTGTTAACCCCATTTTATATAGAGTAAAGCAGGGTTTACCAAATTACCAGGCTAGTCATTTTGTAATTTCTGCTCTAAAACATAGATTTTTGGGTTGCCCTCGTATCTTTTTTCTTTATTTCTGCTTCAAACATAGATTGTGGTTGCTTGTTAGAGGCGGCTCTAAAGAGTACCCACAATCTATACTACTGAGCAGAAATAAGAACATTATGTAACCCCTTGTAAACGCCACTTTTCTCAATGGTTTCTCCTGTTAAGATAATGTTGAAAAGATTCTGCAATTACACATCTTATTAACTAAGTAATTATGCCAGGATAATGATATTATGCTGCCTGCTTGCCTTTTTTCTATAAAAACCAGTGCAAAAACAATTACAGTCCAACCTGTGTTAAGCAAGCACCTCAGGAATGATCAAATTGTGCTTGCTTAAGACAGGTGCTTGCTTAATACAGGTGGATATTAATGCATTCGCCTTTTTCGGGATTTGAATGATTGCTTGCTTGCTTAATAGAGGTGGCCACTATGACCGGTTTCGATGCTCATTGAG